>WNGS01098582.1:17296-30712 GCA_020271785.1 Procambarus virginalis
AACTGTGTATGGAGTCAGCCTCCACCACATCACTTCCTAGTGCATTCCATTTATTACTACTACTCTGACATTGAAAAAATTCTTTCTAACGTCTCTGTGGCTCATCTGGGTACTAAGTTTCCACCTGTGTCCCCTTGTTCGTGTCCACCCGTGCTGAAGAGTTTGTCTTTGTCCACCCTGTCAATTCCCCTGAGAATTTTGTAGGTGGTTATCATGTCTCCCTTACTCTTCTGTTTTCCAGGGATTGAGATTCAGCTCCTTTAGCCTTTCCTCGTAGCTCATACCTCTCAGTTCCGGGACGAGTCTGGTGGCATACCGCTGAATCTTCTCTAACTTTGTCTTGTGTTTAACTAGGTATGGACTCCAGGCTGGAGCCGCATATTCCAGGATTGGTCTGACATAAGTGGTATACAGGGTCCTGAACGATTCCTTGCACAAGTTTCTAAAGGCAGTTCTTATGTTAGCCAGTCTAGCATATGCCGCTGATGATATTCTTTTGATGTGGCCTCTGGGGCCTCTGGAGCCCACCACTTTTGATGTGGCTCCAACGTCGGTGTGATATCGAACCCCAGATCTTTCTCTCTATTTGACTCTTGCAGGATTTCACCTCCCAGATGGTACCTTGTGTTCAGCCTCCTGCTCCTTCGCCTAATTTCATTACCTTACACTTTCCTGAGTTGAACTTTAGCAGCCATTTTCTAGACCATTCCTCCAGTTTGTCCAGGTCGTCCTGTAGTCTCTGTCTATCTTCATCCGTCTTGATTCTTCTCATAATTTTGCATCATCAGCAAACATTGAGAGGAACGAGTCTATACCCTCCGGAAGATCGTTTACATATATTAGAAACAGGATGGGTCCAAGTACTGAGCCCTGTGGGACTCCGCTGGTGACATCTCGCCACTCTGATGTCTCCCCCCTCACCGTTACTCGCGGTTTCCTGTTGCTTAAGTACTCCCTTATCCACTGGAGGACCTTCCCTTTTACTCCTGCTTTTGCTCCAACTTTTTTAACAGCCTTTTGTGCGGTACTGTGTCAAGGCTTTCTGGCAGTCCAGGAAAATGCAGTCGGCCCAACCTTCTTTTCCTGCCTAATTTTTGTTGCCTGGTCATAGAATTCTATTAAACCTGTGAGGCACGATTTACCATCCCTGAACCCATGATGGTGGTGCGTTACAAAGTTATTTCCCTCCAGTGCTCTACAAGCCTTTTCCTCACGATCTTCTCCATCACCTTGCATGGTATACAAGTTAGGGAAACTGGCCTGTAGTTCACGGATCTTGCCTGTCACCCTTCTTGTATATTGGGATGTTAGCTGTCTTCCAACTTTCTGGTAGGTCTCCTGTTTCCAGTGACCTGTTATACACCATAAAGAGTGGTACACTTAGTGCTTCTTCACCTTCCTTAGTATCCATGGTGAGATTCTGTCAGGCCCAACAGCCTTTGTCACTTCCAGCTCCAGCAGACACCTTTTGACCTCATCACTGGTGAGGTCAAATTCCTCCAGGCTGCTTGGTTTGCCGCCTCCTCATTTAGTGCAGGGGCTTCTCCTTGTTCTATTGTGAAGACCTGGAATTTCTTGTTGAGTTCTTCACACACTTCCTTGTCATTCTCTGTGTATCTGTTCTCCCCTTTTTAAATTTCATCACATGTTCCTTCACTGCTGTTTTCCTCCTAATATGGCTGTGAAGCAGCTTTGGTTGAACCTTGGCTTTACTCGCGATGTCATTTTCAAACTGTCTCTCTACTTCCCTCCTCACTCTGAGGCTCATTTCTGCCCTGTGTATCTCTCCCTGCTCTCTGGTGTTCTGTTATTTCTATAGTTTCTCCATGTTCTTTTACTCAGTTGCTTCGCTACATTACATTCCTGGTTGCATGGGTTTTCTGTTTTTTTTTTGTTGTTTCCATTTGGACGGGGTTAACCTGTCTGCAGCTTCCTGGCACTTCTGGTGACAAAATCCATCATGACCTGCACATTCTTGTCTCAAAGTTCTGTTTCCCATGGTATTCCTCTGAGGAAGCTCCTCATCTCGTCATATTTTCCTCTTCAGTAATTTAGTCTTTTCCCCTCCGATTCCATCCTTGGATAGGTTATCCCTACCTCCACCAAGTACTCAAAGGTCAGTACACTGTCGTCACTCATTCCTATGGGGGCTTCAACTTTGACTTCCCTTATTTCTGACTCATTCAGGGTGAATATCAAGTCGAGTCTAGCTGGTTCATCATTGCCTCTCACTCTTGTGGTTCCTTGACATGTTGGCTCAGAAAGTTCCTTCTTGCCACTTCCAAGAGTTTAGCTCTCCACGTATCTGCACCACCATGTGGGTGCCCATTTTCCCAGTCTATCTTTCCATGGTTGAAATCGCCCAGTTATGTAATCTCTGAACCCGTCACAGCCCGGAATTTCCATCTCATCAAAACTCCAGTCCTTCCTTATCAGCAGGGCCATTCCTCCACCTCCTCTCCCTTCCCTCTCCCTTCCCTCTCTTTCCTGACTATATAGAGTCCTTTGGAAACACAGCATCTGTTATGACTCCTGACAATTTTGTTTCCGTTAGTCCTATTACATCAGTGGTTTCTTCTCTTGCCCTTTCTGCCAGTTCACTTGCTTTATTGGTAATCCCATCAATGTTTGAGTACATTACCTTTAAGCTCACTTTCCTATATCCAATTTCACCCTCACTCCCCACAAGTGTAGGAAGTTGTTCTATGGTCATTGCTACTTGAGTAGGCTCACCCTCCTGTGAGGTAGTTGCCAGGGGTTCAGCGGAAGGTGGAGTGGGGGATGGAGGGCTTAGGTCTTTCTCAGGCCTGCTTGGGTCAGGAAGAAGTCCAGGGGGTGAGGATTGCAGGGATTACTTAGGGAGAGGGCACGCCCTCCTGCAGTGTAGTTGACAGGGGTTTGGGGGAGATGGAGTGGGGGATGGAGGGCTTAGGTCTTGCCTGAGCCTGCCTAAGGCAGGAAGAAGACCAGGGGCTAGGAAAGCAGGGAATACTCGGAGTAAGGGGAGGGTGAGGATTTGTGTGATATGATGGGCATTGTGCAGGGGGCAAGGAAGGGTTTGTGCTGGGAGTTAGGGGGGCCGTATTGGGTGGTGGCTGGGGTGTTGCAGTTCAAGAACGTATTTCTTGTCACGTGCAAGTTCCAGTGTGGAGGCTGCAGCCTTCGTCTGCTGGTAGTGGATGACAGTGTGGAGCCAGCAGCCTTCGTCTGCTGGTAGTGGATGACAGTGTGGAGGCTGCAGCCTTCGTCTGCTGGTAGTGGATGACAGTGTGGAGGCTGCAGCCTTCGTCTGCTGGTAGTGGATGACAGTGTGGAGGCTGCAGCCTTCGTCTGCTGGTAGTGGATGACAGTGTGGAGGCTGCAGCCTTCGTCTGCTGGTAGTGGATGACAGTGTGGAGGCTGCAGCCTTCGTCTGCTGGTAGTGGATGACAGTGTGGAGGCTGCAGCCTTCGTCTGCTGGTAGTGGATGACAGTGTGGAGGCTGCAGCCTTCGTCTGCTGGTAGTGGATGACAGTGTGGAGGCTGCAGCCTTCGTCTGCTGGTAGTGGATGACAGTGTGGAGGCTGCAGCCTTCGTCTGCTGTAGTGGATGACAGTGTGGAGGCTGCAGCCTTCGTCTGCTGGTAGTGGATGACAGTGTGGAGGCTGCAGCCTTCGTCTGCTGGTAGTGGATGACAGTGTGGAGGCTGCAGCCTTCGTCTGCTGGTAGTGGATGACAGTGTGGAGGCTGCAGCCTTCGTCTGCTGGTAGTGGATGACAGTGTGGAGGCTGCAGCCTTCGTCTGCTGGTAGAGGACGACAGTGTGGAGGCTGCAGCCTTCGTCTGCTGGTAGTGGATGACAGTGTGGAGGCTGCAGCCTACGTCTGCTGGTAGTGGATGACAGTGTGGAGGCTGCAGCCTTCGTCTGCTGGTAGTGGATGACAGTGTGGAGGCTGCAGCCTTCGTCTGCTGGTAGAGGACGACAGTGTGGAGGCTGCAGCCTTCGTCTGCTGTAGTGGATGACAGTGTGGAGGCTGCAGCCTTCGTCTGCTGGTAGAGGATGACAGTGTGGAGGCTGCAGCCTTCGTCTGCTGGTAGTGGATGACAGTGTGGAGGCTGCAGCCTTCGTCTGCTGGTAGTGGATGACAGTGTGGAGGCTGCAGCCTTCGTCTGCTGGTAGTGGATGACAGTGTGGAGGCTGCAGCCTTCGTCTGCTGGTAGAGGATGACAGTGTGGAGGCTGCAGCCTTCGTCTGCTGGTAGTGGATGACAGTGTGGAGGCTGCAGCCTACGTCTGCTGGTAGTGGATGACAGTGTGGAGGCTGCAGCCTACGTCTGCTGGTAGTGGATGACAGTGTGGAGGCTGCAGCCTTCGTCTGCTGGTAGTGGATGACAGTGTGGAGGCTGCAGCCTTCGTCTGCTGGTAGAGGACGACAGTGTGGAGGCTGCAGCCTTCGTCTGCTGGTAGTGGATGACAGTGGAGGCTGCAGCCTACGTCTGCTGGTAGTGGATGACAGTGTGGAGGCTGCAGCCTTCGTCTGCTGGTAGTGGATGACAGTGTGGAGGCTGCAGCCTTCGTCTGCTGGTAGTGGATGACAGTGTGGAGGCTGCAGCCTTCGTCTGCTGGTAGTGGATGACAGTGTGGAGGCTGCAGCCTTCGTCTGCTGGTAGTGGATGACAGTGTGGAGGCTGCAGCCTTCGTCTGCTGGTAGTGGATGACAGTGTGGAGGCTGCAGCCTACGTCTGCTGGTAGTGGATGACAGTGGAGGCTGCAGCCTACGTCTGCTGGTAGTGGATGACAGTGGAGGCTGCAGCCTACGTCTGCTGGTAGTGGATGACAGTGTGGAGGCTGCAGCCTACGTCTGCTGGTAGTGGATGACAGTGTGGAGGCTGCAGCCTACGTCTGCTGGTAGTGGATGACAGTGGAGGCTGCAGCCTACGTCTGCTGTTAGTGGATGACAGTGTGGAGGCTGCAGCCTACGTCTGCTGGTAGGGATGACAGTGTGGAGGCTGCAGCCTACGTCTGCTGGTAGTGGATGACAGTGTGGAGGCTGCAGCCTACGTCTGCTGGTAGTGGATGACAGTGTGGAGGCTGCAGCCTACGTTGCTGGTAGTGGATGACAGTGGAGGCTGCAGCCTACGTCTGCTGGTAGTGGATGACAGTGTGGAGGCTGCAGCCTACGTCTGCTGGTAGTGGATGACAGTGTGGAGGCTGCAGCCTACGTCTGCTGGTAGTGGATGACAGTGGAGGCTGCAGCCTACGTCTGCTGGTAGTGGATGACAGTGTGGAGGCTGCAGCCTGCATCTGCTGGTAGTGGATGACAGTGTGGAGGCTGCAGCCTACGTCTGCTGGTAGTGGATGACAGTGTGGAGGCTGCAGCCTTCGTCTGCTGGTAGTGGATGACAGTGTGGAGGCTGCAGCCTTCGTCTGCTGTAGTGGATGACAGTGTGGAGGCTGCAGCCTTCGTCTGCTGGTAGTGGATGACAGTGTGGAGGCTGCAGCCTACGTCTGCTGGTAGTGGATGACAGTGTGGAGGCTGCAGCCTACGTCTGCTGGTAGTGGATGACAGTGTGGAGGCTGCAGCCTACGTCTGCTGGTAGTGGATGACAGTGGAGGCTGCAGCCTACGTCTGCTGGTAGTGGATGACAGTGTGGAGGCTGCAGCCTACGTCTGCTGGTAGTGGATGACAGTGTGGAGGCTGCAGCCTACGTCTGCTGGTAGTGGATGACAGTGTGGAGGCTGCAGCCTACGTCTGCTGGTAGTGGATGACAGTGTGGAGGCTGCAGCCTACGTCTGCTGGTAGTGGATGACAGTGTGGAGGCTGCCGCCTACGTCTGCTGGTAGTGGATGACAGTGTGGAGGCTGCAGCCTACGTCTGCTGGTAGTGGATGACAGTGTGGAGGCTGCAGCCTACGTCTGCTGGTAGTGGATGACAGTGTGGAGGCTGCAGCCTACGTCTGCTGGTAGTGGATGACAGTGTGGAGGCTGCAGCCTACGTCTGCTGGTAGTGGATGACAGTGTGGAGGCTGCAGCCTACGTCTGCTGGTAGTGGATGACAGTGTGGAGGCTGCAGCCTACGTCTGCTGGTAGTGGATGACAGTGGAGGCTGCAGCCTACGTCTGCTGGTAGAGGATGACAGTGTGGAGGCTGCAGCCTACGTCTGCTGGTAGTGGATGACAGTGTGGAGGCTGCAGCCTACGTCTGCTGGTAGTGGATGACAGTGTGGAGGCTGCAGCCTACGTCTGCTGGTAGTGGATGACAGTGTGGAGGCTGCAGCCTTCGTCTGCTCGTAGTGGATGACAGTGTGGAGGCAGCAGCCTTCGTCTGCTCGTAGTGGATGACAGTGTGGAGGCTGCAGCCTTCGTCTGCTCGTAGTGGATGACAGTGTGGAGGCTGCAGCCTACGTCTGCTGGTAGTGGATGACAGTGGAGGCTGCAGCCAACGTCTGCTGGTAGTGGATGACAGTGTGGAGGCTGCAGCCTACGTCTGCTGGTAGTGGATGACAGTGGAGGCTGCAGCCTACGTCTGCTGGTAGAGGATGACAGTGTGGAGGCTGCAGCCTACGTCTGCTGGTAGTGGATGACAGTGTGGAGGCTGCAGCCTTCGTCTGCTGGTAGAGGACGACAGTGTGGAGGCTGCAGCCTACGTCTGCTGGTAGAGGATGACAGTGTGGAGGCTGCAGCCTACGTCTGCTGGTAGTGGATGACAGTGTGGAAGCTGCCGCCTACGTCTGCTGGTAGTGGATGACAGTGGAGGCTGCCGCCTTCGTCTGCTGGTAGTGGATGACAGTGGAGGCTTCTGCCTTCGTCTGCTGGTAAAGGATGACAGTGTGGAGGATGCCGCCTACGTCTGCTGGTAGTGGATGACAGTGGAGGCTGCAGCCTACGTCTGCTGGTAGAGGATGACAGTGTGCAGTGTGGAGGCTGCAGCCTACGTCTGCTGGTAGTGGATGACAATGTGGAGGCTGCCCCCTTCGTCTGCTGGTAGTGGATGACAGTGTGGAGGCTGCAGCCTACGTCTGCTGGTAGTGGATGACAGCGGAGGCTGCAGCCTACGTCTGCTGGTAGTGGATGACAGTGTGGAGGCTGCCCCCTTCGTCTGCTGGTAGTGGATGACAGTGTGGAGGCTGCAACCTTCATCTGCTCGTAGTGGATGACAGTGTGGAGGCTGCCGCCTACATCTGCTCGTAGAGGATGACAATTGTCTGCTGTACCACACCTGCTGGTATTACAGCGGCTATCCACTCACGTAGAGATACAAATAATTATTTAACATTTGCCTACAAGTTAAGTTGGAATTGAACTGTGACTTATGTTATGTTTGGGTTATGACTCCCCCATGACCACTCTCAGCCACCACCAGTATACTCCCCCATGACCACTCTCAGCCAGCACCAGTATACTCCCCATGACCACTCTCAGCCACCACCAGTATACTCCCCATGACCACTCTCAGCCACCACCAGTATACTCCCCATGACCACTCTCAGCCAGCACCAGTATACTCCCATGACCACTCTCAGCCACCACCAGTATACTCCCCATGACCACTCCCAGCCACCACCAGTATACTCCCCATGACCACTCTCAGCCACCACCAGTATACTCCCCATGACCTCTCTCAGTCACCACCAATATACTCCCCATGACCTCTCTCAGCCACCACCAGTATACTCCCCATGACCACTCCCAGCCACCACCAGTATACTCCCCATGACCACTCTCAGCCACCACCAGTATACTCCCCCATGACCTCTCTCAGCCACCACCAGTATACTCCCCCATGACCTCTCTCAGCCACCACCAGTATACTCCCCATGACCACTCTCAGCCACCACCAGTATACTCCCCATGACCACTCTCAGCCACCACCAGTATACTCCCCATGACCTCTCTCAGCCACCACCAGTATACTCCCCATGACCTCTCTCAGTCACCACCAGTATACTCCCCATGACCACTCTCAGTCACCACCAGTATACTCCCCATGACCTCTCTCAGTCACCACCAGTATACTCCCATGACCACTCTCAGCCACCACCAGTATACTCCCCCATGACCTATCTCAGCCACCACCAGTATACTCCCCATGACCTCTCTCAGTCACCACCAGTATACTCCCCCATGACCTCTCTCAGTCACCACCAGTATACTCCCCATGACCTCTCTCAGCCACCACCAGTATACTCCCCATGACCACTCTCAGCCACCACCAGTATACTCACCCATGACCTCTCTCAGTCACCACCAGTATACTCCCCATGACCACTCTCAGCCACCACCAGTATACTCCCCATGACCACTCTCAGCCACCACCAGTATACTCCCCATGACCTCTCTCAGCCACCACCAGTATACTCCACCATGACCTATCTCAGCCACCACCAGTATACTCCCCATGACCTATCTCAGCCACCACCAGTATACTCCCCATGACCTCTCTCAGTCACCACCAGTATACTCCCCATGACCTCTCTCAGCCACCACCAGTATACTCCCCATGACCTGTCTCAGTCACCACCAGTATACTCCCCCATGACCTCTCTCAGCCACCACCATATACTCCCAATGACCTCTCTCAGCCACCACCAGTATACTCCCCCATGACCTCTCTCAGCCACCACCAGTATACTCCCCGATGACCTCTCTCAGCCACCACCAGTATACTCCCCCATGACCTCTCTCAGCCACCACCAGTATACTCCCCCATGACCTCTCTCAGCCACCACCCGTATACTCCCCCATGACCTCTCTCAGTCACCACCAATATTCTCCCCATGACCTCTCTCAGCCACCACCAGTATACTCCCCATGACCTCTTTCAGCTACCACCAGTATACTCCCCAATGACCTCTCTCAGCGACCACCAGTATACTCCCCATGACCTCTCTCAGCCACCACCAGTATACTGCCCATGACCTCTCTCAGCCACCACCAGTATACTCCCCATGACCTCTCTCAGCCACCACCAGTATACTCCCCATGACCTCTCTCAGCCACCACCAGTATACTCCCCCATGACCTCTCTCAGCTGCCACCAGTATACTCCCCATGACCTCTCTCAGTCACCACCAGTATACTCCCCTATGACCTCTCTCAGTCACCACCAGTATACTCCCCATGACCTCTCTCAGCCACCACCAGTATACTCCCCATGACCACTCTCAGCCACCACCAGTATACTCCCCCATGACCTCTCTCAGCCACCACCAGTATACTCCCCATGACCTCTCTCAGCCACCACCAGTATACTCCCCCATGACCTCTCTCAGCCACCACCAGTATACTCCCCATGACCTCTCTCAGCCACCACCAGTATACTCCCCATGACCTCTCTCAGCCACCACCAGTATACTCCCCATGACCTCTCAGCCACCACCAGTATACTCCCCATGACCTCTCTCAGCCACCACCAGTATACTCCCCATGACCTCTCTCAGCCACCACCAGTATACTCCCCATGACCACTCTCAGCCACCCCCAGTATACTCCCCATGAACTCTCTCAGCTACCACCAGTATACTCCCCATGACCTCTCTCAGCCACCACCAGTATACTCCCCATGACCTCTCTCAGCCACCACCAGTATACTCCCCATGGCCTCTCTCAGCCACCACCAGTATACTCCCCATGACCTCTCTCAGCCACCACCAGTATACTCCCCATGACCTCTCTCAGTCACCACCAGTATACTCCCCATGACCTCTCTCAGCCACCACCAGTATACTCCCCATGACCTCTCTCAGTCACCACCAGTATACTCCCCATGACCTCTCTCATCCACCACCAGTATACTCCCCATGACCTCTCTCAGTCACCACCAGTATACTCCCCATGACCTCTCTCAGCACCACCAGTATACTCCCCATGACCTCTCTCAGCCACCACCAGTATACTCCCCCATGACCTCTCTCAGCCACCACCAGTATACTCCCCCATGACCTCTCTCAGTCACCACCAGTATACTCCCCATGACCTCTCTCAGCCACCACCAGTATACTCCCCCATGACCTCTCTCAGCTACCACCAGTATACTCCCCATGACCTCTCTCAGCGACCACCAGTATACTCCCCATGACCTCTCTCAGCCACCACCAGTATACTCCCATGACCTCTCTCAGCCACCACCAGTATACTCCCCATGACCTCTCTCAGCCACCACCAGTATACTCCCCATGACCTCTCTCAGCCACCACCAGTATACTCCCCATGACCTCTCTCAGCCACCACCAGTATACTCCCCATGACCACTCTCAGCCACCACCAGTATACTCCCCATGACCTCTCTCAGCCACCACCAGTATACTCCCCCATGACCTCTCTCAGTCACCACCAGTATATTCCCCCATGACCTCTCTCAGTCACACCAGTATACTCCCCATGACCTCTCTCAGCCACCACCAGTATACTCCCCATGACCACTCTCAGCAACCACCAGTATACTCCCCCATGACCTCTCTCAGCCACCACCGTATACTCCCCCATGACCTCTCTCAGTCACCACCAGTATACTCCCCATGACCTCTCTCAGCCACCACCAGTATACTCCCCATGACCACTCTCAGTCACCACCAGTATACTCCCCCATGACCACTCTCAGCCACCACCAGTATACTCCCCATGACCTCTCTCAGCCACCACCAGTATACTCCCCATGACCACTCTCAGCCACCACCAGTATACTCCCCATGACCACTCTCAGCCACCACCAGTATACTCCCCATGACCTCTCTCAGCCACCACAGTATACTCCCCATGACCTCTCTCAGCCACCACCAGTATACTCCCCCATGACCTCTCTCAGTCACCACCAGTATACTCCCCATGACCTCTCTCAGCCACCACCAGTATACTCCCCCATGACCACTCTCAGCCACCACCAGTATACTCCCCATGACCACTCTCAGCCACCACCAGTATACTCCCCATGACCTCTCTCAGCCACCACCAGTATACTCCCCATGACCACTCTCAGCCACCACCAGTATACTCCCCATGACCTCTCAGCCACCACCAGTATACTCCCCATGACCTCTCTCAGCCACCACCAGTATACTCCCCATGACCTCTCTCAGCCACCACCAGTATACTCCCCATGACCTCTCTCAGCACCACCAGTATACTCCCCATGACCTCTCTCAGTCACCACCAGTATACTCCCCCATGACCACTCTCAGTCACCACCAGTATACTCCCCATGACCTCTCTCAGTCACCACCAGTATACTCCCCATGACCACTCTCAGCCACCACCAGTATACTCCCCATGACCTCTCTCAGCCACCACCAGTATACTCCCCATGACCTCTCTCAGCCACCACCAGTATACTCCCCCATGACCTCTCTCAGCCACCACCAGTATACTCCCCCATGACCTCTCTCAGTCACCACCAGTATACTCCCCCATGACCTCTCTCAGCCACCACCAGTATACTCCCCATGACCTCTCTCATCCACCACCAGTATACTCCCCCATGACCTCTCTCAGGCACCACCAGTATACTCCCCATGACCTCTCTCAGCCACCACCAGTATACTCCCCATGACCTCTCTCAGCCACCACCAGTATACTCCCCATGACCTCTCAGCCACCACCAGTATACTCCCCCATGACCTCTCTCAGCCACCACCAGTATACTCCCCATGACCTCTCTCAGCCACCACCAGTATACTCCCCATGACCACTCTCAGCCACCACCAGTATACTCCCCATGACCTCTCTCAGCCACCACCAGTATACTCCCCATGACCTCTCTCAGCCACCACCAGTATACTCCCCATGACCTCTCTCAGCCACCACCAGTATACTCCCCATGACCTCTCTCAGCCACCACCAGTATACTCCCCATGACCTCTCTCAGCCACCACCAGTATACTCCCCATGACCTCTCTCAGTCACCACCAGTATACTCCCCCATGACCTCTCTCAGCCACCACCAGTATACTCCCCATGACCTCTCTCAGTCACCACCAGTATACTCCCCCATGACCTCTCTCAGCCACCACCAGTATACTCCCCATGACCTCTCTCAGTCCACCACCAGTACTCCTCCATGACCTCTCTCTGCCACCACCAGTATACTCCCCATGACCTCTCTCAGCCACCACCAGTATACTCCCCATGACTCTCTCAGCACCACCAGTATACTCCCCCATGACCTCTCTCAGCCACCACCAGTATACTCCCCCATGACCTCTCTCAGCCACCACCAGTATACTCCCCCATGACCTCTCTCAGCCACCACCCGTATACTCCCCCATGACCTCTCTCAGTCACCACCAGTATACTCCCCCATGACCTCTCTCAGCCACCACCAGTATACTCCCCATGACCTCTCTCAGCCACCACCAGTATACTCCCCAATGACCTCTCTCAGCCACCACCAGTATACTCCCCATGACCTCTCTCAGCCACCACCAGTATACTGCCCATGACCTCTCTCAGCCACCACCAGTATACTCCCCATGACCTCTCTCAGCCACCACCAGTATACTCCCCATGACCTCTCTCAGCCACCACCAGTATACTCCCCATGACCTCTCTCAGCCACCACCAGTATACCCCTATGACCTCTCTCAGTCACCACCAGTATATTCCCCCATGACCTCTCTCAGTCACCACCAGTATACTCCCCATGACCTCTCTCAGCCACCACCAGTATACTCCCCATGACCTCTCTCAGCCACCACCAGTATACTCCCCATGACCTCTCTCAGCCACCACCAGTATACTCCCCATGAACTCTCTCAGCCACCACCAGTATACTCCCCATGACCTCTCTCAGTCACCACCAGTATACTCCCCCCATGACCTCTCTCAGCCACCACCAGTATACTCCCATGACCTCTCTCAGCCACCACCAGTATACTCCCCCATGACCTCTCTCAGCCACCACCAGTATACTCCCCATGACCTCTCTCAGTCACCACCAGTATACTCCTCCATGACCTCTCTCTGCCACCACCAGTATACTCCCCATGACCTCTCTCAGCCACCACCAGTGACTCCCCCATGACCTCTCTCAGCCACCACCAGTATACTCCCCATGACCTCTCTCAGCCACCACCAAGTATACTCCCCCATGACCTCTCTCAGCCACCACCAGTATACTCCCCTATGACCTCTCTCAGCCACCACCCGTATACTCCCCCATGACCTCTCTCAGTCACCACCAGTATACTCTCCCATGACCTCTCTCAGCTCACCCCCAGTATACTCCCCCATGACCTCGTCTCAGCTACCACCAGTATACTCCCCAATGACCTCTCTCAGCCCCCACCAGTATACTCCCCATGACCTCTCTCAGCCACCACCAGGATACTCCCCATGACCTCTCTCAGACACATCCCCCCCCCCCCCCCAGTATACTCCCCATGACCACTCTCAGCACACCACCAGTCTACTCCCCCATGACCTCTCTCAGCCACCACCAATATACT
>WNGS01098587.1:0-10648 GCA_020271785.1 Procambarus virginalis
GAGCTATAGATTAGCTAACTGGGGAGTGGGATCATGGACAAGAGAGAGCTATTTCCCCCACTCCCCGTTAGAATAGTTAACTAGGGGTTGGATAATGGACTAAGAGAGCTGTTTCCCACCCCGGTCGACCGGGTTGGGGACTTGTGATCCTGTGGTCCCGGGGTCGATCCCGGGCGCCGGCGAGAAACAATGGGCAGAGTTTCTTTCACCCTATGCCCCTGTTACCTAGCAGTAAATAGGGTACCTGGGTGTTAGTCAGCTGTCACGGGCTGCTTCCTGGGGGTGGAGGCCTGGTCGAGGACGGGCCGCGGGGACACTAAAGCCCGAAATCATCTCAAGATAACCTCAAGATAACCCCGCATTACACCACGACACATTGACCGCTGGTATGCAAATTACCCACGTTCCAGATCTCTACTCACTACACTCCTATCTTTCTCCCCTTCGAACGGCGACGGCCGTATTGTATTCTGCTGCAGACGACGTCATAGTTGAGGTGGAGAGTGGAGCTTGTAGAGTAGTCAGCCGCCACGACGTCTTCTTTACTCAATTTGGCCGAGCAAGCAAGCGCCAGGACAAGGTGGCGGCTGGATTCAGAATGATGGCGTCTCGGGGGAGCTGAAGCATCTTCCAGGGTTCTCCTCAAAAGAACCAATCAGGGGAGACACACAGCGGCCTACCCCTCTCAACCAATCAGAGACGAGCTACTAGGCTGCAGGACGACTCTAAGATGGCCGACCCAAAGTGGCTGGCTGCCGTTATCATGGGAACAAGGCTGGCGGTGTGGCGGGGGTGGCTACCAGCATCACCACGCTCTCCTCCTTCCCCCGCAAACCTGTCTCCCTCAAACTCTACACAGTAAAAGTTGTTGCTGGCTCTATCTCTTTCTACAAATGCGTCACAACGGCCATTGTGACATATTGAATTGCTGATGACTGGGGCTCTAAATCCAGACCAGGATTGATTCGGTTCTGGTGCACTTGCCGGTGCACTTGCAAAGTGCACCGGCCGCCACAGGCATATAAAACCAGTGGAAGTTTAGTCTGGTGAAACCATCCCCTCACATCACTATACCAGGTCTACACCACCAGCATCACGGTCCTCACCATACCTGGTCACACCACCAGCATCATGGTCCTCACCATACCAGGTCTACACCACCAGCATCATGGTCCTCACCATACCAGGTCTACACCACCAGCATCATGGTCCTCACCATAACAGGTCACACCACCAGCATCATGGTCCTCACCATACGTGGTCCACACCACCAGCATCATGGTCCTCACCATACCAGGTCCACACCACCAGCATCATGGTCCTCACCATACCAGGTCCACACACCAGCATCATGGTCCACACCATACCAGGTCTACACCACCAGCATCATGGTCTCACCATACCAGGTCTACACCACCAGCTCATGGTCCTCACCATACCAGGTCTACACACCACCAGCATCATGGTCCTCACCATACCAGGTCTACACCACCACCAGCATCATGGTCCTCACCATACCAGGTCTACACCACCACAGCATCATGGTCCTCACCATACCAGGTCTACACCACCAGCATCATGGTCCTCACCATACCAGGTCCACACCCCAGCATCACGGTCCTCACACATACCGGTCCACACCACCAGCATCATGGTCCTCACTATACCAGGTCCACACCACCAGCATCATGGTCCTCACCATACCAGGTCCACACCACCACCAGCATCATGGTCCTCACCATAACAGGTCTACACCACCACCAGCATCATGGTCCTCACCATACCAGGTCCACACCACCAGCATCATGGTCCTCACATACCTGGTCTACACCACCAGCATCATGGTCCTCACATACCAGGTCAACACCACCAGCATCATGGTCCTCACCATACCAGGTCACACCACCAGCATCATGGTCCACACCATACCAGGTCTACACACCAGCATCATGGTCCTCACTTACCAGGTCCACACCACCAGCATCATGGTCCTCACATACCAGGTCCAACCACAAGCATCATGGTCCACACCATACCAGGTTACACCACCAGCATCATGGTCCTCACCATACCAGGTCCACACCACCACCAGCATCATGGCCCTCACCATAACAGGTTCACACACAACAACGTTGTGTGTGAACCTGTTATGGTGAGTTGCTACAACCTCCACTAATGTCACCGAAGGGGTGCGGGAAAGAAATGCTTCAAGTATGGGTCAACAGGCGTATGATCAACCTTTAATCCAAGATTGTCAAAAGTATTTCTTTATATAATTTGGCAAATGCTATCTTTTCTAACATTAGTTTCTCCTTTATATGTTACAAAAATCATTTTTTCATGTTAAACGTCAAATTCAAGTACATTACAGATATAAATTTTGAATGTTGTTTCATAGCTGTAGGAAACAATCTAACAAATTTAGTTACTCGAAGATATATTAGATTATTATTTGCAGGCGATGAGTCACAATGACGTGGCTGAAGTATGTTGACCAGACCACACACTAGAAGGTGAAGGGACAACAACGTCACAATCGACTTGAGAATGGTCCAGGACGGACCGTAACGTCGTCGTCCCTTCACCTTCTAGTGTGTGGTCTTGTCAACATAGATTATTATTTATTTTGATGTAGATTATTGGCTTATATATCACGATTTGTTCCCTTTATATATTAAAACTTTTGTTTTATATTCATTTATTAATTTTTATGTCAGTTTGCAACATACATAAAAATTAATTATAAATGTTGTGTCTGAGTTGAATGAAAGGTGTACAAAATATTTACTTTGGTGTACAAAGGTGTACAAAACATTTATAAAAAAATAACTACACTATTTGCTAACTTATATATTTAATAATAATATATAAGCACCAATGGGTGAGTACAACTACATGACTGCAACTAGGGGAGTACAAGTAGGTGAGTAGAACTAGGTTAATAAAACTATATGAGTGTAACTAAGGGAGTACAGCTAGGTGAATACAACTACATGACTACAACTAGTCGGAGTACATGTTGGTCAGTACAACTTGAGCACAACTAGGGGAACACAACTACATGACTACAACTAGTCGGAGTACATGTAGGTCAGTACAACTTGAGCACAACTAGGGGGAACACATGTAGGTCAGTACAACTTGAGCACAACTAGGGTGAACACATGTAGGTCAGTACAACTTGAGCACAACTAGGGTGAACACATGTAGGTCAGTACAACTTGAGCACAACTAGGGTGAACACATGTAGGTCAGTACAACTTGAGCACAACTAGGGTGAACACATGTAGGTCAGTACAACTTGAGCACAACTAGGGTGAACACATGTAGGTCAGTACAACTTGAGCACAACTAGGTGAACACATGTAGGTCAGTACAACTTGAGCACAACTAGGTGAACACATGTAGGTCAGTACAACTTGAGCACAACTAGGGGAACACATGTGGGTGAGTATAAGTACACAAGCTATGGCGGAGTAATTGTAAGTAGGTGAAAACCACTAGAGAAGTAAACGTAGGTGAAAACAACTAGCTTAGTTCAACTAGGTGAGTACTTCAAGTGAAGTGAAGTAGTATTGGTAGGTGAGTACAGTTAGGTGAGTATACAGTTAGGTGAGTACAGTTAGGTGAGTATACAGTTAGGTGAGTATACAGTTAGGTGAGTACAGTTAGGTGAGTACAGTTAGGTGAGTACAGTTAGGTGAGTACAGTTAGGTGAGTATACAGTTAGGTGAGTATACAGTTAGGTGAGTACAGTTAGGTGAGTACAGTTAGGTGAGTACAGTTAGGTGAGTATACAGTTAGGTGAGTACAGTTAGGTGAGTACAGTTAGGTGAGTATACAGTTAGGTGAGTACAGTTAGGTGAGTACAGTTAGGTGAGTACAGTTAGGTGAGTATACAGTTAGGTGAGTACAGTTAGGTGAGTAAAGCTACGTGAATACAGTTAATTAAGTTGGTACAATTTTGTGAGTACAATTAGATGAGTACAACCAGGTGAACATATCTGAGTACATCTAGGTGTGCATGTGTACTCACGTATTTGTACTCACCTATTTGTGCTTGCGGGGATTGAGCTCTGGCTCTTTGGTCTTGCCTCTCAACTGGTGTACAGGTTCCTGAGCCTATTGGGCTCTATCATATCTACACTTGAAACTGTGTATGGAGTCAGCCTCCACCACATCACTGCCTAATGCATTCCATTTGTCAACCAGTCTGACACGAAAAAAATTCTTTCTAACGTCGCTATGGCTCATTTAGGCACACAGTTTCCACCTGTGTCCCCTAGTGCGTGTGCCCCTTGTGTTAAATAGCCTGTCTTTATATACCCAGTCAATTCATCTGAGAATCATGTATGTGGTGGTCATATCCCCCCTAATTCTTCTGTCTTCTAGCGACGTGAGGTTTAATTCCCGTAGTCTCTCATCGTAGCTCATACCTCTCAGCCCGGGTACTAGTCTGGAGGCAAACCATTAAATTTTTTCAAGTTTAGTTTTATGCTTGACTAGATATGGACTCCATGCTGGGGCTGCAGACTCCAAGATTGGTCTGACATAGGTGGTATACAAAGTTCTGAATGATTCCTTGCACAAGTGTCTAAATGCCGTTCTTATGTTAGCCAACCTGACATATGCTACTGATGTTATCCTCTTGATATGGGCTTCAGGGAACAGGTCTGGCGTGATATGAACCCCCAGGTCTTTCTCTCTCTGACTCTTCAAGAATTTCATCTCCCAAATGATACCTTGTAACTGGCCTCCAGCTCTCTACACCTATCTTCATTACATTACATTTGCTTGGGTTAACCTCTAACAACCATTTGTTCGACCATTCCTTCAGCTTGTCTAGATATTCTTGAAGCCTCAAGCAGTCCTCCTTTGTCTTAAATTAATCCCTCTCATAATTTTGGCATCGTCAGCAAACATTGAGAGGAAAGAGTCCATACTCTCCCGGAGATCATTTACGCATATCAGAAACAGGATAGGGCGGAGTACAACGCCCTGTGGGACTTCGCTGGTGACTTCACGCCAATCTGAGGTCTCACCCCTCACTGTAACTCTTTCTTTCCTATTGCTATCCAAGTTAAGGACACTGGCCTGTAGTTCAGTGCCTCTTGTCTGTCACCCTTTTTGTATATTGGGACCACATTAATCGCCTTCCATATTTCTGGTAGGTCTCCCGTCTCCAGTGACCTACTATACTCTATGGAGAGTGTCAAGCTGAGTGCCTCTGCACACTCTTTCAGTACCCATGGTGAGATCCTGTTTGGACCAAGAGCCTTTCTCACATCCAGATCCAACAGGTGTCTCTGGACCTCATCTCTCGTAATTTCGAACCCTTCCAAGGCCGCCTGGTTCACTGCCCCCTCTCCTAGCGCAGTGACCTCACCAAGTTCTATTGTTAAGACCTGGAACCTCTTGTTGAGTTCTTCACACACCTCTTTGTAATTGTCTGTATACCTGTCCTTGCCTGTTCTAACTTTCATTACCTGTTGTTTTCCTCCAGATGTGTCTGTGGAGTTGCTTTGGATCGGTCTTGGCTTTGTTTGCTATATCATTTTCATAATTTTTCTCTGCTTCCCTTCTCACACTAACATACTCATTCCTGGTTCTCTGGTATCTCTCTCTGCTTTCTGGTGTTCTGTTATTTCGGAAGTTCCTCCACGCCCTTTTGTTCAGTTCCTTTGCTTCCATATATGCCATGTTAAACCATGGATTCTTCCTTTGCTTTTCGGATTTTTCCCTTTGGGCCAGGATAAACTTGTTTACTGCCTCCTTACACTTTTGGGTGACATAGTCCATTATATCTTGTACAGACTTAGCTCTGAGGTCTGTGTCCCATGGTATATCCCTTAGAAAACTTCTCATCCCCTCATAATTCTCCTTTCGGTACGTCAGCCTTTTGTTTTCTAGTTCTTTTTTGGGGGAGATAAGTCCTAGCTCTACCAAGTACTCAAAGATCAATACACTGTGATCACTCATTCCCAAGGGGGCTTCCATCTTAACTTCCCTTATATACCATTCATTGAGGGTAAATATCAGATGAAGCATAGCAGGTTCATCCTCTCCTCTCATTCTTGTCGGTCCCTTGATGTGTTGACTTAGAAAGTTTCTTGTTGCTACGTCCAGCAGCTTAGCTCTCCATGTATCTGGTCCTCCATGCGGGTCTCTGTTCTCCCAATCTATCTTCCCGTGGTTGAAGTCCCCATGATTAGTAGTCCAGATCCATTCCTACTGGCGAGAGACACTGTTCTTTCTATTATGTTAATGGTGGCCATGTTGTTTTGTCATATTCCTGTCTGGGTCTTCTGTTATTTAGCGGCGGGTTATATGTGAATGCGACTATAATTTTTGTCCTCCAGTTGCTATAGTACCTGTTATGTGGTCACTGAAACCTTCACAGCCCTGAATAATCATCTCCTCAAAATCCCAGCCTTTTCTTACCAGCAGAGCTACACCACCACCTCCTCTTCCTTCTCCCTTTTCCTCACAACACAGTAGTCCTGTGGAACACTGCATTTGTTATGGTTTTCGTTAGCTTTGTTTCTGTGAGTGCTATTATGTCTGGGTTTTCTTCAAGTACCCACTCTCCAAGTTCATTTGTTTTATTTGTAATCCCATCTATGTTAGAGTACTTTGCCTTGAGACTCACTTTCTTCTGTCCCTTCTCATGTTCCCTTCTTGGTGAGCGTTCTGCTGATGGGGGAAGCTGTTCCATGGGCGTGAAAATTTTTGGGGTGGGTAACGGAACTCAGAGGATACTGGAGTGGGGGGGGGGGGGGGGTCAAGTGAAGAGGGAGACAGGAAGGATATTGGATGAAAGGGGAGGGAGGACAGTAGGGGAAAGGGGGAAAGGGGGACTTGGTAGGAGTAGAGGAGGGGTAGCAGGGTGGGAGTGGGGTGAGCGGGGGTAGGGAGAGTTGGCTGAACATTTGAGTGGGGGCAGGGAGGGTTCGGGGTAGGGGAGGTTCTTATCAAGAGGAGGGTGGTGGAGTTGCCCTTCCATCTGGTGTTACTGGGTTGCTGGTTGTGGGTTCCCCCCTCACCCCAGGGGATGTTGTGTTGGGAGCTGTGTTTCCTGCTTTTCTCCTCTCGCACTGTGCTTCTTCCTTGCTTCTGCAGCCATGGCTCTCTCCTCCCTCGTCATGTCTCTCTGGAGGAACTTTTTTGAATTCTTCCACATATTGCAGGTGGCGCTTCCTTGTTAGAATCTTCTCCTTTGTGGCCTTGTTTGCAAACACTATCTTTAACAAATGGTCTCTGTCCTTGTTGTACCAGCCCATCCTGAAAACCTTCTCAATTCTATGTTCAGTCCCGTCCATCTCTAGCCTCCTTAGTATTTCATTCACTGCTGCTCTGTCCTTATCGTTCCATTCTGTCCTTCCTGCTATTTAATACCCACAGCTACCACAGATCTTTTTCTTTCAAGCAGCTGACACCTGCGCTTTGCTGTTTCCTGTGAGGTGGCTGCTTTCATGGCTACCTCCCTCACTGTGGACATTACTTCCTTGTTCTTTTTTAGCATTTGAGCAAATGTTGCTTGTACTATGGCAGCCCTTCCAATGTACCATTTTCATCTTCTCTTTGAATGATTATCAGAGCCTCTGTCTCAGTATTGTTCTCTTTAAGAGTTTTAATCTCCTCCTCTGCTGCTGTCGGCTCGCTTTGCAGGATGCTTATTGTATTATTCATTTCCTGCATCTCCCTTCTGATATCTTCCAAAACCTGGGCAAAAACTTCCTTCATTTGTTCACATTGACGTTTTCCAGTTCCCTTGAAAGTCCTCGCTGCCATGTTTATCCCTGTTCCTATTATGTCTAGATAGGGTTTGTCAGAAGGGGGGGAGAGAGAGAGAGAGAGGGAGAGGGAGAGAGGAGGAGGAGAGAGAGAGAGAGAGAGAGAGAGAGAGAGAGAGAGAGAGAGAGAGAGAGAGAGAGAGAGAGAGAGAGAGAGAGAGAGAGAGAGAGAGAGAGAGAGAGAGAGATACAGTGTGAGTGGGAGAGTGAGAGAGGAGACGGAGAGGATGAGGGTGGCTGATAGTAGTATGGTCAAACCTATCCCCTAGGTGCCAAATCCTGTTTGTGATACATGTGTGTGTGTGGGCTGTTTGAGAAGGGGTGGTGACTCAATGTCTAGAGGTGAGGAGTTGGAGGTAGCCTGTGTGTGTGTGTGTGTGTGTGTGTGTTTGTTTTGGAGGGGTTATGGTGAGGGAAAGAGGGGGAGAGGGTGTACTCACCTAATTGTTCTCACCTATTTGTGCTTGCGGGGGTTGAGCTTTGTCTCTTTGGTCCCGCCTCTCAACTGTCATTCAACTGGTGTACAGATTCCTGAGCCTACTGGGCTCTATCATATCTACATTTGAAACTGTGTATGGAGTCAGCCTCCACCACATTACTTCCTAATGCATTACATTTATTAATTACTCTGACACTGAAAAAATTCTTTCTAACGTTTCTGTGGCTCATCTGGGTACTAAGTTTCCACCTGTGTCCCCTAGTGGGTGTGCCCCTTGTATGAAATAACCTGTCTTTATCTACCCTGTCGATTCCTTGGGAATCTTGAATGAGGTGATCATGTCCCCCCTAACTCTTCTGTCTTCCAACGAAGTGAGGTTTATTTCCCGTAGTCTCTCCTCGTAGCTCATACCTCTCAGCTCATGTACTAGTCTCGTGGCAAACCTTTGAACCTTTTCAGTTTAGTCCTATGCTTGACTAGATATGGACTCCATGCTGGAGCCGCATACTCCAGGATTGGTCTGACATATGTGGTATATAATGTTTTGAAAGATTCCTTACACAAGTTTCTAAAGGCCGTTCTTATGTTAGCCAACCTGGCATATGCCGCTGATGTTATCCTCTTGATATGAGCTTCAGGGGACAGGTCTGGCGTGATATCAACCCCCAGGTCTTTCTCTCTCTCTGACTCCTGAAGTATTTCGTCTCCCAAATGATACCTTGTATCTGGTCTCCTGCTTCCAACCCTATCTTCATTACATTACATTTGCTTGGGTTAAACTCTAACAACCATTTGTTCGACCATTCCTGCAGCTTGTCCAGGTCTTCTTGAAGCCTCAAGCAATCCTCTGTCTTAATCCTTCTCATAATTTTGGCGTCGTCAGCAAACATTGAGAGGAATGAGTGTCTGGGGGATCATTTACGTATATCAGAAACAGGATAGGTCAGAGTACAGAGCCCTGTGGGATTCCACTGGTGACTTCACGCCAATCTGAGGTCTCACCCCTCACTGTAACTCTATGCTTCCTATTGCTTAGGTACTCCCTTATCCACTGGAGCGCCCTACCAGTTACTCCTGCCTGTTTCTCCAGCTTATGCGTCAGCCTTTTATGGGGTACTGTGTCAAAGGTTTTCCGACAGTCCAAAAAATGCAGTCCGCCCGTCCTTCTCTTTCTTGCTTAATCTTTGTCACCTGATCGTAGAATTGTAATAAGCCTGTAAGGCAAGATTTACCCCTCCCTGAACCCATGTTGATGTCACGAAGTCACATCTCTCCAGATGTGTTACTAGGTTTTTTCTCACGATCTTCTCCATCACCTTGCATGGTATAAAAGTTATGGACACTGGCCTGTAGTTCAGTGCCTCTTGTCTGTCACCTTTTGTGTGAGTGTGTGGCTGTACTCACTTAATTGTACTTGCGGGGGGTTGAGCTCTGGCTTTTTGGTCCCGCCTCTCAACCGTCAATCAACAGGTGTACAGATTCCTGAGCCTATTGGGCTCTATCATATCTACACTTGAAACTGTGTATGGAGTCAGCCTCCACCACATCACTCCCTAATGCATTCCATTTGTCAACCACTCTGACACTAAAAAAGTTCTTTCTAATATCTCTGTGGCTCATTTGGGCACTCAGTTTCCACCTGTGTCCCCTAGTGCGTGTGCCCCTTGTGTTAAATAGACTATCTTTATCTACCCCATCAATTCCCTTGAGAATCTTGAATGTGGTGATCATGTTCCCCCCTAACTCTTCTGTCTTCCGACGAAGTGAGGTTTAATTCCCGTAGTCTCTCCTCGTAGCTCATACTTCTTTGCTCGGGTACTAGTCTGGTGGCAAACCTTTGAACCTTTTCCAGTTTGATCTAATCCTTGACTAGATATGGACTCCATGCTGGGGCCGCATACTCCATGATTGGCCTAACATATGTGGTATACAAAGTTCTGAATGATTCCTTACACAAGTTTCTGAATGCCGTTCTTATGTTTGCCAGCCTGACATATGCCGCTGATGTATCCTCTTGATGGGCTGCATGAGACAGGTCTGGCGTGATATCAACCCCCAAGTCTTTTTCTTTCTCTGACTCCTGAAGAATTTCCTCTCCCAGGTGGTACCTTGTATCTTGCCTCCTGCTCCCTACACCTATCTTCATTACATTACATTTGCTTGGGTTAAACTCTAACAACCATTTGTTCGACCATTCCTTCAGCTTGTCTAGGTCTTCTTGAAGCCTCAAGCAGTCCTCCTCTGTCTTAATCCTTCTCATAAATTTGGCATCGTCAGCAAACATTGAGAGAAATGAATCGATACCCTCCGGGAGATCATTTACATATATCAGAAAGCAGATAGGACCGAGTACAGAGCCCTGTGGGACTTCACTGGTGACTTCACGCCAACTGAAGTCTCACCCCTCACCGTAAAC
>WNGS01098593.1:0-10229 GCA_020271785.1 Procambarus virginalis
TTTGGCATATTAATGCTTCTAACTTCCTCGTAGCTCTTACCCTTCAGTTCTGGGAGCCACTTAGTAGCATGTCTTTGCACCTTTTTCCAGTTTGTTGATGTGCTTCTTAAGATATGGGCACCAAAAACAGCTGCATATTCTAGCTTTGGCCTAACAAAAGTCATGAACAATTTCTTTAGTATATCGCCATCATGTATTTAAAAGCAATTCTGAAGTTAGAAAGCATAGCATAGGCTCCTTGCACAATATTCTTTATGTGGTCTTCAGGTGATAGTTTCTATCTAGAACCACCCCTAGATCTCTTTCTTTATCAGAGTTCTTAAAGATTTCTCACATAATAGCTAGGTTGTGTGGGGTCTATGTCTCCTATTCCACATTCCATAACATGACATTTATTAACATTAAATTCCATTTGCCAAGTGGTGCTCCATAACTTATTTTATCCAGGTCTTCTTGAAGGGCATGACAATCATCTAAATTTCTTATCCTTCCTATTATCTTAGCATCATCAGCAAACATTTCATATAATTCTGTATACCAATGGTAGATCATTTATGTAGACAATAAACATCACTGGTGCAAGAACTGAACCCTGTGGTACTCCACTTGTGACATTTCTCCAGTCCGATACATTGCCTCTGATCACAGCCCTCATTTTTCTATCAGTCAGAAAATTTTTCATCCATGTTAGAAGCGTACCTTTCACTCCTCCAATATTTTCCAGTTTCCAGAACAACCTCTTATGTGGAACTCTGTCGAAAGCCTTTTTTAGGTCCAGATAGATGCAGTCAGCCCAACCATCTCTTTCCTGTAATATCTCTGTTGCTCGATCATAAAACTGAGTAAATTCGATACACAGGATCTACCAGATCGAAAACCATACTGTCTGTCTGATATTATATCATTTCTCTCCAGGTGTGCTACCCATTTAGTTTTAATTATTTTTTCCAATATTTTGACTATTACACTTGTCAATGATACCGGTCTATAATTAAGGGGGTCTTCCCTGCTTCCACTCTTGTAAATTGGAACTATGTTAGCCTTTTTCCACACATCAGCTACAACTCCTGTAAACTGTTCACCATAGCAAACCACAAAGCTGATATGGTGAGTGAAGACAATAACAGGTGGCCACACAGTGTCAGCAGACAACGCTATGCTACCCTCAGCATTACTCCTCCCATCATACTACGCAGAGCGCTAATTATCACAACAATCCTGCTATCAGAATTCTGGCCATTTTTATGACAGTCAGGGGTCTTCTGTAATACTATCATCACTAAATAATAGCAGTTACATATATATTTTTACTTTTTTTTTTGTTTAGGAAATGCTGTGGTCACAAGTTGAACAGCAGTGTTGTTACTTAATGCTGCATGCACCCACCTTGGTTGCTCACTCAGTACTGAGGCTTTCTCACACTCAGGAATGTTGCCCACAATTTAAAAAAAATGGTGTCTGTTTACATGAGCCCTGAGAAAGCTGACATGAACCTCATGTAGTCGCAGGACTTAAATCTTACGTGGTACTCCCAACCATACATAGCTGTGGTGTGCAATTCTGGGATAGTTACTCACCCCAGCTATAGATGTATTGCACAGTTTAAGGGTTAGTGCATGCCATTACAATTACATGGAAAACATGCTGAGTTACACTGAATTCTGGTAACACATTATGAGATGAGAAAATCTCTATATTATGAGATTACCACATCCACATAACTGAATGAAAATATATATATACTGTAGTTATATGTAAAGTGAATATATAGTGTAATAACAGCAAAATCAGTATGTTTTATTGTTTTCAGAATATAACATAGTGTGAATCTTAGTGACACGAATATATTTGAGCATTCTGATGTTCCACACATTTTATTATATCAATTTTTCAAGACACACTGTTGAATAATACTGCAAAAAACAAAACCAAAAACAAAAAACGAGAAAAACAAATTAGATACATTGAAATAAATATGTAAAAACATCTTCGCAGCAACTCCTATCTCATGCCTGTCCCACAGTGGCCACCTGAAGTGATCGCTCAATGAACTCTCATGAGTCATGACGTCATCATGAAGTTCAGGCTTCACTGGCCAAAGTAAATCACATACAATTTTTTTTATTATTTTTCCTGTGATCAGGAAAACATTTTAACATTATTATATAAAAATAAAAATTTGTGCACTGGGAAGATATCAGCTATAATAGGGGGGTGCAGTCCAGGGGTTAAGTCACTTTTTTTTGTTCCTTATTGGCCCTAGTGGGCAGTTTCTTCAATTTCAGCCTTTTCCTTTTCTAGTGAGGCATGAGACAGCTTCCAGAAGGTCATGTGTTTGTTGATGCTTGTTTTTTCCAGCCTGGAGTGCATCAATAGTTGTGGCATCTCATGCTACTTGCACACCACCACCTTTCCATCAGTGACTGTGCTGTTTCTTGGCATGGTCTTCCTTCGTTTCCTGTTCCATGGCTCATTTTCCCAGGTTGTTTACAGTGTCATTAATTATAGCCCAATCTGTGGTCTCTTCTCTGGCCCCTGATGTTTGCAAACTTGTGGCTATGTCAGCAAGGGTTTCGAACATTTCATGGGCTGATTTTTGGGCTCGATGCCCTGGGTTGGATTTCCCATAATGTCATCTTGTTTTTGTGAGTGTTTTTTTGCTCTCCCTGGTCAGTCCCATGTGTTTCATTTACTCTGGTGTTAGCTTCAGGGACACACTATTCGGCCCCTCCAGAAATCCAGTACATGTATTTAATGTAATGAAACTACAGTATTTAAAATAGATTCTCGGTGGCTCCTTGTTCCCTTTCTCCACTACCAGGTGCGTTGGTTCATGGACTTTCTGCTCCAGATAGATGTCATGATGACATGGAAACCGGGAGTTCCCTGTGGTACTGCCACCTTTTGGTAGCCAGGTATAACTAGTGGGGTTTGATACAGTTTCAAAGTAAATTGTTTACAGAATTGTTTGGCTGTTCCAATGTTTCACTTTCTTTCAATCTTGCAATTGCCGGTATTGCTTCACTTACTTACTGCATGTTTTCTCAGTGAGGGTGATCATAACAACCCTCGACTCATTGTGTTTCAGCAAGGGGTCTCGGTTCTGGCTCTGGTCCCCAGAAGGCCATACAGAACTGCTAAGGCTCATGTGACTGTAGAAAGGGAAGGTTCTTCAGTGAGTTAGCTTCTGGAAGCCACCAATGCTCTACCAGATGGAGCTATTTCGTTACATTCAATACCCTTTTTTTTGTTAATAAACTTAAAACAAGCTGTTAAATTTGCATAAATATTAACGTGGCAATCATTGCATAACTAAATTTGCATCAACAATTACATCTACCCTAATATAAGGCTTGAAGGCAAATAGACAGCCAATTGAACAGGGGAAAGCAAGCAAGAAAGCATCTAGTCAGGCTGAATGGCAATAACACAGACACTCATTGCAGGCAGCAGACAGGCAACAACAAATAGACAACCAAACAGGGCACCTAATTAGGCAACATGACAGGAAACCATGCTGACAGGCTATTGTAACTACATACTTATAACTATAATAGTGCCACTTACCTGTTCATTAAATAACAGATGTGTGCCTCTTCTAACATTATGTTCCCTTCCTACTGGGCTGAATCAGTTTTATCAATTCTTTAATTCCTTACTAATTAGTCTGTAAATATGCAGTGCAGTAATATCTCATGATATTACACAGGATAATAATTAAATAAAACTTTAAAAGCTATTTATTGCATGAACATAAAAAAACACATGAATGACTGTTCAAATCACATGACTTTCAACAGAAAATGTGCACATCATTCAAACTTATTATTACACTTAGTTCTATAAATAATAAGTAATTATCAATATAAAGAGCTAAGCAAATATGAAAGCTATATAGCACTATGCAAGACAGATGAGCCAAAATTTGTTAGATATCACTCAGGATGCCACTATGGGACCAAAACATAAGTATTTGAAGGAGTCTGATTCACTGAGTTTGAATAAAAACATTTGTTGTAAAGGGACAATTGAGGAGCAGATTTGGGGAACCTTAAAACTGGGACATTTTACCAAATTTATGACTACAAGTGGAAGAATGCTATTTGTACAGTAAATGACAGGTTTCTATTCCATCAAATGCACATGAAGTTACCTAAGTGTCCAATATGTAACCAGATTAAAGAATGTTTACCACTTTTTATTTCAATTATACAAGAAAGGCCAACCAACTACATTACAATCATTATCACATAATTTATTACTAGTTGTAGCTAATCATTTACCTTTATTTCCACTTAGTAAATGTCTTGTTATTTTCTTAATGTTCTTGATCCGTGCCGGGCTTCTATGGCCTTAGTGGTAAATTTATCACTAATTCCCCAGTCTAGGGATTTACTTTCTGCAGCTCTCCTCTGCCCTTGGTGAGTACCCTTCGCAGCCAAGTGGAAAGCACTTGGGGTAGTACTGTAGTTCTTAGGGCACAGGTTTTGATTCCCAGCTGAGTGAAACAAATGGGCTATTTCTTCCACCTGATATGTCTGCTCACCTAGCAGTAAATAGATACCTATGAGTTAGAGCTAATATGGGCTGCATCCTGAAGATCTCTGTGCGTGTGTGTATGATTTAACGAAAAATATATATAGTGTATATGATAAGAGGAAAATAGGTCAGGAGTCATTACATTTACCACTATACTGCACCATAGTTAAATATTCAAAGCCCTCTGTGAGCAGAATTATTTTTTTTCCAGAATTTTGTTTCATTCTTATATTGTTAAATGCATTCCCTGATCAAGGAAAACTAGAAAATATATGGTATGTGACATACTTTGGCTGTATTGGGGTGAGGATGTCTGGCAATATTCATGCACTGAGAGAGCAGTCGCCAGCGGCAGTGTGCTTCAGACCAGCAGTGTGGTGCGGGCTGCTGCAAATTCATTTTTACATAATTATTTAAATGTTTTTGAATGGTTTTATGTCTAGTTTCTTGCAGTAATATTATTCAATAATGTATAATTTGAGGAATTTGTATATAGTAGTTAAATGTGTGGAACATCACTATGCTAAAAAATAAGGTGCTCATAACTAGGGACACATATATTATATTCTTAGATCAGTAAAACAGTGTTTTTGCTGTTATTACACTATACACACATGTTATATATATATCAAAATTTTGATAAACCATAACACACCACTAAGTAATTCTGGTATGTGTGGTAATGAAATCTTAGGCAAGGTAGAGTTCTACACTCTATGAGCAGCTGACTCCAGCGAACGACTTCACTTGACAAAGCAAAATATTTAGAAATATACTACGGACATCTCTATTATTATTACACTGTTATTATTATCAGATTTCTGTCATTAAATAATGAATATGAATAATTTTTCACAAGATTATTTTCTAAAGTATTTTCATGCTGCATGATGCTTAGAGTCACAAACCTTGGCTGTGTGCTGCCTCCTGCTGTGAACATCATAACTAGCATTGTGCTCATTGATATCTGAAGCTTACCAGCTTACCCATAATTTTATTACTGTCAAGATCATCTATGACACTATCATCGCCAAATAATTGCAATTATAGTACTTATTTTATTCATGATTATTAATAGGTAATGTGGCCCTTGACTTGCATAGTTGTACCATGAGCTTCAGCTGCATGTGTCAGCTTTGGTCGCTCTGGCAATACTGAGGCTCTCACAGCCAACAGGGAATCGGACCTTTTTTTTTTTAATCTATTTACTATTTTTTAATAGCATCTATTTACTAGTTTTTTTTTAAATAGCATCTGTTTACTAGTATTAAGAAACAGGATTTGAGCCCCGTGTACCCACAGGAGTTTTGAATCTTACGAAATACTAACATGTTATGTGCTGAGCAGCACACTCACTTTTCCCATGGTATGGTTTGTCTAGTTGAGTAGCTACATCTACACCAAACAGCCTACACATATAAACTAGTTGGACGAATTTCTGTAGGAAATGCCAGATCAACTAGATTGTAGTAGATAAGTGATCCTGTAGGCTGCTACAAACACCAGTTTGTTGGAGCAAGTTATCAACAGACAAGCCTAGTCCTTGGAAGGGCTTATAGAGTAGAGCAACTCTCGACCTCAACCATAGTTAGACCACGTAAATGTACCATGGTTTAGCTGTAATGGCATCAGGAATTTGTGCAAAAATGGTAAAGGGCATTCAGCATTCAACCATGGCAATTCATGCAAGGCATTAGTGGCCAGCAGGGATGTGTATTTATTTTGGCTATGTTTCTGGGTATTTTACATATATTGTATCCAAATATGTCTATGATGATGAATATATATATAATAGCAATAGTCTATACACAGATGAGCTCCACATTCCTTTAACCCTTAAACTGTGCATGGCGTATATATACGCCATGAGTAACATGTCCCACGGTGCGCATGGCATATATATACGCCATAGGGTGCCAGGTACGATTCAAATGGCCCGCGGCTACATGGGGTTCACATTAGCTTCCTCAGGGCTCTTGTAAACAGATGCCATTTTTTGTTTTTTAAATCTTGGGCAATATTCTCCGGTGTGAGAGCCACAGTACTGTTGGAGCAACCAAGGCTGGCACACGCAGCATGAGTGAACAGCATTGCTGTTCAGCTTGTGACCACAGCATCGCCAAAAAATTGTCAAAATAAATATATAAGTGCTATTATTTAGCAATGACAGTATTACAGATGACCCTTGACTGTGATAAAAATGACCAAGATTGTGATGATAAAAGGATTGTTGTGATAATTAGCGCTGTGAAAGGAGTGATGCTGAGGGACGGAGGGAGATAGCATCGTTTACTGACTGTGTGGCCACCTGTTATTGTCTGCATTCACCATACCAGCTCAGTGGTTCTCTACAGAGAACACAAATGTAGATACTTATATATAATGTGTGTATTAGTGTAATAACAGCAAAAGGATTATGTTGGGAGGAGCCATTTGGGTGACGGAGGTGGCGTCATCTGCATGACTTGTCTATGTGTAGAGGGTGGCCACTATGCTCTTTGGGCACCCTACAAGCTTAGGTGTACAGTTAGGTGGTGCATACAGCATATAGATAATTATATATAATGTGTGTATATAGTGTAATAACACTGCAAACAGTATTTTTCGGGGATAAATTTACTACTGTACATGTGACGTTGAATGTGTGAGGGAGGCAGCCGCCAGCTGACTGTGTGTAGCGATGTCTCTTAGTGCCTGAACTAACTATATCAGCTTAGTTGTAGAGTTGTGTTGAACAAAACATATAGATACTTATAACATCTGTATATAGTGAATAAAATAAAACACAGGATGGTGGGAGGAGAAAGTGGGCAAGTGAGGCATTGTTAAGGGAATGGAAGCGAGAGGCTGGCTGGTGTGTGGCGGTCACTCCTCGTTGCTTTTCGACTCACAATACCAACTTAGTGGTTTGTTATGGTGAACAAAGCATGCAGATACTTTTATATAACCTGTGTATAGAGTGTAATAACAGCAAAACTATTTGTTTATTTTTTATGAACATAATAACTGAATCACTAATATGCACACCATACTTTTGAGTATTGCGATGATTCCCTTTTATTAATTTTTTTTTATTGTTCAATAAATCCCTGAACTATATGTTTAACTGATCTCTAACCCTGTCCATGGAGGACAGAAGAAAATGTATATATGCTGGTTAGCATTGTAAATGTGTGGCCACGTTTGTGGTAGAAAATAAATAATAAAAAAACTTTTATTATACAAAATATATCACAATACACACTATTGAATAATATTACTGCAAAAAAATAAGAAAAAATCAATCAGCGACATTGAAATAATTAGGTAATAATATTTTTGGTGGCATCTCCCACCTGTAGCTCGGGTGGCGCTGACCGGTCTGACGACCGCTCTGTCAATGCCAAATTTGCCAGACTTCCTCGGCCTATTGCGCCCAAAATATGTCACCTACGATTTTTTTTTAGTTTTCCGTGCTCAGGGAACACACATTAACTTTTAGAAGATGAAATAATGTTTAGATTTTTTTTCTTGCGCACAGGGGTGTAAATCTCTCAGGACCCCTTAGCAGCTAAGGGTTAATTTTGAAGGCTATTTTAATTTTCTCTTCTGTTTCCTCTAATAGTATTTCATTTTGCTTATACAGTGGTACCTCGGTTTCGAATACCCCTCTTACAAACTTTTGGGTTACGAGCCGGATTTCTTCTGAAAAATTGAATCGGTTATGAACTTCACCTCGGGATACGAGTTTGTTGATACGCGTATGGCCAACTAGTGCGTTGTGGCACGGGGATTGCGCCTCAATTACCAGTGACTATCCTGCCTAAATTCTTGCAAGGACTTACAGCCTTTCTCAGATTTTTGGCTATTTGAGCATAAAAAATTATATATCTTGCCATGGGGCCAAGAAAGTCAGTGGTAAGGGTTCCAGGCAAGAAAAACACATGTGAGAAACCATAGAGGAAAAACAGAGATCATAGTAAACATGAAAATGGTACAGTGTTTTGAACTAGTTAGGCAGTATATAAATCTTCAGGGGAGGAGGAGGAGGAGGCAGTAGAGGATGCCTTCCTCATAACCTTAGACCCCACAATAAATACATGACTTTTAAAACTTGCACAAACACTTTCCAATTTTTTTGAATAATCAACTAGGCAAATGCTCCAACTTGTCTAAATGATCACATCATACTTAAAAACAAGAGAATCAAAATAATTTTAAAAATGAAAATTGAAAACTTCAGATTTCAATTCAATATAAAAAAATTTACTACTGTATCACCAATTGATCATTTAATGTTATTATTCTCTCAGAATAGCATATGATCAGCATTTCATAAATTAAAATATAGGTTTAAGTACAGTATAGTATACTGTAAAAAAAATCATCATAGGGCATTTGAAATATGCGGCAAATTTAGATTCCAAAAAATACAACTCCAAATGTATAAAGTTATGAAAAATCCATTCTGAAGGAATTGTAGATCAGGGCTGAGCACACAATGTCAAAATAGTGAGAATCGGTCAAAAATGGAATTTTAGAAGCACTAAAAATTGAAACTCTAGTTTCAGAGATAATTGAAGTTGAAGTTATAAACAAGAATAAAGGTAGTTTTATTTCATTAATTTAATTGTATGCTTTAATAAACATTGTTTGGCATTCATACTCGAATATGTAAAAGTTGTAGGCAATATGTGTTGAAAATGACGTCAAGAAAAAATAACCCAAAAAAGCACAAAATATACACATAATAATTATAAGATTTAGGGGATATAATTAAAGTATAATTTATATTTGAAAAAAGCCATAATATGGTCCTTAATCATTAAAAAACCTAAAGAGACAAAAAAAAAAAAGTTTGAAATCAGAAAAAACAGCCAAAACAAATTAAAAGTATCCACTCGATTTAACGGCCTGTATGGGGCTGTACCTGGTTGTTACTCGGAGCTCGGTATTTCCGAAGTTAAGTGTCGGCAATTTTTCAAGTAACATTCAGGTAGATATATTTTATACAGACAACCACTGGGTCCACCACTCTAGAGCCTTCTACACTGTGCGTCACAGATTCACGGAACATTGTTTTGTCATGAGATGGAGTATTCATCCGTGACTTTGTTGGACATATCTGCACAATCGAGGAACATCTGTGCACAGTTGGCTCCAAATGCACTCGTTGTGTCAGGATGTGACTGGTGGGGAGGGCAGGCAGGCAGGGAGAGGCTGGGAGGTAGGCAGGGAGAGGCTGGGAGGTAGGCAAGGGAGAAAGGGAGGCAGGCAGAGTCTGGGTGGTAGGCAGGGAGGGAGAGGCAAGGAGGGAGGGAGGCAGGCAGGCAAAGGCGGGTGGGAGGCAGGCAGAGCTTGGGAGGGAGGGAGGCAGGCAGGCAGGCAGAGGCTGGGTGGTAGGCACGGAGGGGGAGGAAAGGAAGGAGGCAGGCAGGCAGAGCTTGAGAAGGAGGCAGGCAGGCAAAGCTTGAGAGAGAGGCAGGCAGGCAGAGGCTGGGTGGTAGGCAGGGAGGAGGCAGGCAGAGCTTGGGAGAGAGGGAGGCAGGCAGAGCTTGGGAGGAGGCAGGCAGAGCTTGAGAGGAGGAAGGCAGGCAGAGGCTGGGTGGTAGGCAGGGGAGGCAGGCAGAGCTGGGAGAGAGGGAGGCAGGCAGAGCTTGAGAGGGAGGGAGGCAGGCAGAGCTTGAGAGGGAGGGAGGCAGGCAGAGCTT
>WNGS01098593.1:11229-21690 GCA_020271785.1 Procambarus virginalis
AAAGCCCTAATATGGTCCTTAATCATTAAAACAACCTAAAGAGACAAAAAAAAATAGTTTGAAATCAGAAAAAAATCAGCCAAAACAAATTAAAAGTATCCACTCAATTTAACGGCCTGTATGGGGCTGTACCCTGGTCGTTACTTCCGGAGCTCCGGTATTTCCAAAGTTAAGTGTCGGCAATTTTTCAAGTAACATTCAGGTAAGATATATTTTATACAGACAGCCACTGGGTCCACCACCCTAGAGCCTTCTACCCTGTGGCGTCACAGATTCACGGAACATTGTTTTGTCATGAGGCTGGAGTATTCATTCCGTGACTTTGTTGGACATATCTGCACAATCGAGGAACAGCTGTGCACCATGTTGGCTCCAAATGCACTCGTTGTGTCAGGATGGCTGACTGGTGGGTGGATGGGCAGGCAGGCAGGGAGAGGCTATGAGGTAGGCAGGCAGGCAGGGAGAGGCTGGGAGGTAGGCAGGGAGGGAGAGGCAAAGAGAAAGGGAGGCAGGCAGAGTCTGGGTGGTAGGCAGGGAGGGAGAGGCAAGGAGGGAGGCAGGCAAAGGCTGGGTGGGAGGCAGGCAGAGCTTGGGAGGGAGGGAGGGAGGCAGGCAGGCAGGCAGAGGCTGGGTGGTAGGCACGGAGGGAGAGGAAAGGAGGGAGGCAGGCAGGCAGAGCTTGAGAAGGAGGCAGGCAGGCAGAGCTTGAGAGAGAGGCAGGCAGGCAGAGGCTGGGTGGTAGGCAGGGAGGGAGGCAGGCAGAGCTTGGGAGAGAGGGAGGCAGGCAGAGCTTGGGAGGGAGGCAGGCAGAGCTTGAGAGGGAGGAAGGCAGGCAGAGGCTGGGTGGTAGGCAGGGAGGGAGGCAAGCAGAGCTTGGGAGGGAGGCAGGCAGAGCTTGAGAGGGAGGGAGCCAGGCAGAGCTTGAGAGGGAGGGAGGCAGGCAGAGCTTGAGAGGGAGAAAGGCAGGCAGAGCTTGAGAGGGAGGGAGGCAGGCAGGCAGAGGCTGGGTGGTAGGCACTGAGGGAGGCAGGCAGGCAGAGGCTGGGTGGTAGGCACTGAGGGAGGCAGGCAGGCAGAGGCTGGGTAGTAGGCACAGAGGGAGGCAGGCAGGCAGAGCCTGGGAGGGAGGGAGGCAGGCAGAGGCTGGGAGGGAGGGAGGCAGGCAGGCAGAGGCTGGGTGGTAGGCAGGCAGGCAGAGCTTGGGAGGGAGGGAGGCAGGCAGGCAGAGGCTGGGAGGGAGGGAGGCAGGCAGGCAGAGGCTGGGTGGTAGGCAGGCAGGCAGAGCTTGGGAGGGAGGGAGGCAGGCAGGCAGAGCCTGGGAGGGAGGGAGGCAGGCAGGCAGAGCCTGGGAGGGAGGGAGGCAGGCAGGCAGAGGCTGAGTGGTAGGCAGGCAGGCAGAGCTTGGGAGGGAGGCAGGCAGACAGAAGCTGGGTGGTAGGCACGGAGGGAGAGGCAAGGATTAGGCCAGCAGGAGGGCAGAGCTTGGGAGGGAGGGAGGCAGGCAGGGAGGGAGAGGATGGAGATGGATGGTAGGATGGAGATGGATGGTAGGATTGATGGAGGGATGAAGCTATGGTTGTTGAGGTGAAGCAGAGAGAGTGTGTGTATGGGAAGTATGGGGAGGAGGGGAGGGGTGTCGGTGGTGGGGAAGGGACCGGCTCACTGATAAGCCTAACACACTTGATCCAGTTCCCCAGATGTTTGGATGGAAGGAGGGAGGGAGGGAGGAAGGGATTGAGGGGAGGGAGAGATGGAGGGAGGGATGGATCGAGGGAAGGAGGGAGGGATGGAAGGAAGGAAGGAGGGATGGAAGGAGGTATGAAGGGAGCGAGAGATATGAAGGGGGGGAGGTAAGGAGGGAGGAAGGGATGGAGGGAGGAAGGGATGTAGGGGAGGGGGGGAGGGTAGGAGGGATGGAGGAAGGGAAGGAGGGACGAAGGGGAGGGATGGCGGGAGGGAGCTGGGAAGGAGGGAGGGATGGTTAGATAGAGGGAGGGAAGAAGAGAGGGAGGGAGGGAGGGAGGGATGGAGCGATGGTTGTCGAGGTGAAGCAGAGACAGAGCATGTGTATGGTGGGAAGTATATGGGGGGGAGGGGGGTGTCGGTGGTGGGGAAGGGACCGGCTCGCTGATAAGCCTAACATACAGTACTGTACTTGACCCAGTTAACCAGATGTTTCTTAATTAAATTTTGGATGTACATCATATATATTTTTGCTTACAGATTTTGTTTACTAATATTATTAGGATAATAAAAAGTTATAAAATACATGTTTCATGAATGCTTTATTGTATTAGATGGAGATTCTCCAGGCTGTCTCTGGCTGGCTGGCAGTCTACTGAGCCATTTCCAGAAGGGTTTTGGGGGAGGGGGAGGCAGAAAGTGAGGGTATGGGGGGAGAGGTTCAGTGAGGGTGAGGGAGGGGATGAAAGGGGTAGGCGGCCTGCATACCATGTGAGGACCCTCTGATGCCAAGACAAACCCATTACCGACCTTCGGTAATATTGACCACCAGACCGTTATATAAGGCTCTAAATACTGGTCTTCTAAACCGGTCGTTATTACCGGCAGATCGATACAAAAGAAGCCGTTAAATTGAGTGGATACTGTACCAAGTTTTGCGAGTTGTGACCGATTTAGTTGTAGACCAATTTCATTCTATTTTCACATAGTTACGGAAACCTATGCATTCTCCAGGATGTAAAGGTTACAACAAAATCAGATATTAAACAATGGAGAAAAAAACAAAATTCTTAAAAAAAAATTTGGGGAGACATTGATGAAAGTAACATTAACATTGGACAGTGTATTTATATGATATATAATAAAATACATCATATTAACATAGTTATTCATTATTATTTGTGTTGTTATACTCAGCAATGATATAAAGGCAGCAACTGCATATCCACTTTGTGGACACTTCTTACTACTACTTCTTAATATAATTTCTGCCCAAAACGCTGCGCGTACTAGTGGCTTTACAAGATTGTAAATACTATGCTATGTATTCTCACAAACCCAATTTACCTACTTGTATATAAATAAATAAATAAATAAATAATAAATAACTATTGTTCTTCTTAGAGTGTCAGACAGGTGCTTGCATCTCTTTATTACTGTATAATCCTTCAGTTCCAATTATTAGGAGCTGTTCTCCTTATCAACAAAACGTTCTTTTTTTTCAAAAATTCATCTAAAATCCATTTCTGAAAATATTTTGATATAAGTTTCACGACACTGAAGCAAAAATTTGGAGATTTGTTTAACATTTTTAAGTTAATTTTACATAATTTGAATATTTTTCGCTACTAGGCCCTCAACATGTGCGGTAATATGCGCGGTCTAGGGGTTAATTAAGAAAATGTGTGCAGTATGGGAAGAACTGCAAAATTTTGCTGAAAAGAATCACCCCAGATAAAGCTTTAGCAGGCCGTTGCATTGATCATATTATTGACAATGTGATGTCTCACTTCAGACAAGTGTTACAAAGAAGGAAAAAACAATCTTCAAGAAAAACAATGAGAAAATCATGCAGTGAGCCAGAAGCAGTTCCTAGTGGTATGTAGGCAAAACGTGCCAGAGAGTGTACCCAAGAGAAGTCCTCACTGCCTGGTGTTATAATGGAAGGAAACCCCCCATCAAAACAGCAAAACAGACTCATGGACTCGCAAAGGCCTTCGATAAATGTGACTATGGAGTGATAGCATGCAAAATGAAGTCAATGGGAATAACTGGTAAAGTAGGATGGTGGATACTCAATTTTATGTCGAACAGAACATAAAGAGTAACAGCCAACCAAATAAAGATCGAGTCCAAGTGCAGTTAAAAGCTCTGTACCTCAGGGCACAGTCCTTCCACCACTGCTTTAACTTTTTCTCATGTCAGATATAGACAAAATTACAAGTCACAGCTTCAAATCATCTTTTGCAGATGAAACAAAAATCAGCATGAAAATTACCTCTGATGAAGACATTGAAAAACTACAAGCAGATATTAATAAAGTTTTTGACTGGGTAGCAGAAAATAACATGATGTTTAACAGTGATAAATTCCAGGTACTCTGGTACGATAAAAATGAGGACTTTAAACATAATACAGGGCACAAAACACAATCAAATCTACCTATAGTAGGAAAGCAGCAAGTAAAGGATCTGGGAATAATAATATCTGACGGCCTAACGTTAGGGAGCATAACCAAGCAAATATTGCATCAGCCAGAAAAATGCTAGGTTGGATTACAAGAACTTTCAAATCCAGGGATCCCCTCACAATGGTTGTATTAGTCACATCACTAATGTTGTCCTGTCTTGAGTATTGCTTAGTACTCACTTCCCCTTCAGAGCAGGAGAGATTGCTGAAATAGAGGAAATACAGAGAACATATACGGCATACATAGATGTGATAAATCACCTAAATTATTGGAATCGTCTCAAAGTTCTCCAAAAGTACTCACTAGAAAGGAGATGAGATATTAAATGATATACACATGGAAAAATACTGGAGGGACTGGTCCCAAATCTACACAGTAAAATAACAACATACTGGTGTGAATGATATAGAAGAAATGAAGAATAGAACCAGTGATGAAAAAGGGGTGCATAGGCACAATCAGAGAATACTGTACTGTATAAACATCAGAGGTCCACGGTTGTTCAACATACTCCCAGCAAGTATAAGAAATATTGCCAGAACAACCATGGACATCTTCAAGAGAAAACTAAATAGTTTTCTTTAAGAAGTGCTGGACAAACCGGGCTGTGGTGGATATGTGAGCCTGCGAGCCACTCCAAGCAACAGCCTGTTGGACCAAGCTCTCACAGGTCAAGCCTGGCCTCGGGGCTGGGCTTGAGGAGTAGAAGAACTCCCAGAACCCCATCAAGCAGGTATCAAGCAGGTATGAATTACTTGGTGGTAAAGCAGTTCTAACATCCACTCTATTTGTGCACCACCAGGGGATGTGCACCCTCCTAGCTGAACCACCAACCTTACCACCTCAGCTATATAGCCAGGAAAATAGAAAACTAAATCACCTGTCTTGGAGAAAGTAAAGTCCCAAAGAGCCATCGGGGACCTACTAGAAACAAGTGCTTCAGTACATTCAGTGCTGGTTTTCTGGGATGGATCCTATATTTACTATTTGTACCTATAGGATCTAGCTGTAAGCTCTAGGACTCTGCCTTTCTAGCCATCAGTTGTCTAATACAACAATGCTAAATCTGTGGTTCATATTGTGGATTGAATCTAGCCTGTTTAAATTTGTTTGGCTGCAGCTTAGGAATCTTGGAATCCATACACTAATTTTGAGAGAATTAATGTATTGTGGAGTGGAGTAGAAGCAGAGTTGTTCTGTCGCTTACCATATGGTATGTGACATAAGCTTATAGGGTAATTTTTCATGCTAATATGTTTTGGCATTGTGAATGACAAATTTTTTATGATACTCTGTTATCAAATGTGAATCGTAAGAATTTTCTCTTCTGTAACCTGGAACATACCTGGAGAGGGTTTTGGGAGTTCTTCTACTTCTTTTCTATTCTCTCTTTGACTTGTAATAATTTGGTCCAACAGGCCATTGCTTGGAGTGCCTCACATGCCAACATATTCACTACGACTCGATTTGTCCAGTACTTCTTGCAAGAACTCGTCTAAGTGTATCTTGAAGACCTATGTTCCAACAATATTTCTAGCGCTTGCTGGGGGGTATTCAATAGCTGTGGACCCCCTAATATTCAGTATTCTCTGATTGTCCCTATGGCACCTCTATTCCTCACTCGTTTTGTTCTGCATTTCCTTGTGTATCTTTTGCTCCAGTATGTTCCTATTCTACTGAGCAACTCTGGGACCTGGGTTTCCAGGATCTTCCATGTATATATTAGCTATTGAATAATAGACCATAATAAAAGTACCCAGTTAGGCTTAATAGTATTTATAAAGCTGTTATCTTGAGATGATTTCGGGCCTTTGTAGTGTCCCCACGGCCCGGTCCTCGACCAGGCCTCCACCCCCAGGAAGCAGCCCGTGACAGATGACTAACACCCAGGTACCTATTTTACTGCTAGATAACAGGGGCATAGGGTGAAAGAAACTCTGCCCATTGTTTCTCGCTGGCGCCTGGGATCGAACCCAGGACCACAGGATCGCAAGTCCAGCGTGCTGTCCGCTCGGCCGACCAGCTCCCAAGAAACCATTGTAACACGGGGGGGGGGGGGGTTGAGGTATGGTGTGGGTAGCCTGGGGTTGGGGTATGGATTGAGGTATGGTGTGGGTGGTCTCAGGTTGGGGTATGGGTTGAGGTTGGGATTGGGATTGAGGTATGGTGTGGGTGGCCTGGGGTTGGGAAAAAGGTAGGGGTATGGCTTGGGTGGTCTCGGGTTGGGGTATGGATTGAGGTTGGAGTTGCGATATGGTGTGGGTGGCCTCGGGTTGGGGTGTGGAGCTGGCCCGCTCGGCCGACCGGCTGTGTGGAAATGATAAATAAAGAAGCTCCAAGAAACAAAAGGTAAGTTTAAAGATGGTGCCCAATAAAATGCAAGAAATGTCCATGAGAAACTCAACAGTCAATATTCTTATTTGGCCTCAGGATCTTTAAGAACTGCCATGGTATTAGAACATAAGAACATAACAACATAAGAACAAAGGCAACTGCAGAAGGCCTCCTGGCCCATACGAGGCAGCTCCTATCTATAACCTACCAATCCCACTCATATACATGTCCAACCCATGCTTGAAACAATTGAGGGACTCCACCTCCACCACGTTACGTGGTAACTGGTTCCACAAATCAACAACCCTGTTACTGAACCAGTATTTACCCAAGTCTTTCCTAAATCTAAACTTATCCAATTTATACCCATTGTTTCGTGTTCTATCTTGTGTTGATACTTTTAATACCCTATTAATATTCTCTTTGTTATGTCCATTCGTTCACTTGTAAACCTCTATCATGTCACCCCTAACTCTTCGCCTTTCCAGTGAATGCAATTTAAGCTTTGTTAATCTTTCCTCATAAGAACGATTTCTAATTTGGGGAATTAACTTAGTCATCCTATGCTGGACACGTTCAAGGGAATTTATATCCATTCTATAGTACGACGACCAAAACTGAACTGCATAATCTAAATGGGGCCTAACCAGAGCAAGATATAGCTGAAGAACAACACCAGGTGTCTTGTTACTAATGCTTCGATTAATAAATCCCAATGTAATATTTGCCTTATTACGAACATTTATGCATTGATTTTTTGGTTTTAAATTCTTACTAATCATAACTCCCAGATCCCTTTTGCAATCCGACTTCGCAATCTCAACACCATCTAGCTTGTATCTTGTAACTCTATCCTCATTATCTAGCCTCAGAACTTTACATTTATCAGCATTAAACTGCATCTGCCAATCTTTTGACCATTTCAAAATCCCTATTTAGATCAACTTGAAGTAATAGTGAGTCTTCTTCCGTGTTAATTTCCCTACTGATTTTTGTATCATTGGCAAATTTGCAAATGTTGCTACTCAAACCTGAATCTAAATCATTTATATATATTATAAACAACAGAGGTCCCAGGACAGAGCCTTGAGGCACTCCACTAACAACATTATCCCACTCTGACTTAACCCCATTTATACTAACTCTCTGTTTCCTTTGGAATAGCCATGCCCTAATCCAACTTAATATAGCACCCCCAATACCATGAGCCTCTATTTTTTTAATCAGTCTTTCATGTGGCACTGTATCAAAAGCTTTGCTAAAGTCAAGGTACACAACATCACAATCGTTACCACTATGAACTGCCTCAACTATGCTGGAACAAAAAGATAGCAAATTTGTTAAACATGAATGGCCATTTGTAAAACCATGTTGTGACTCATTTATTAATTTATGTTTTTCAAGATGAAAACGAATTGTATTTGCAATTATCGATTCAAGTAACTTTCCCACAAGTTACATCTGACTCAGGCATCTGTGCTATCACTACAAGTACTAAGGCCATAAGCAGAACTACAAACTTCCTTTTGGCAAATACAAATTTTTACTGAAGGGTGGAAGATGCATACACAATATCCATCTTTTTGTATTATTCAACAGCCTATGTTCTTGACCCTGTTGCATATAATGCCCATTACTATTTTGCACTAGATATGTAAAGTCTTTCAAACATTTTGAACATTGAAAATGGTTTCTCCTATGTACGAATTCTTTTTAAACATTCTGAATACTGATAATGATTTTTCTTCTGTATGTAATTTCATATGTTGGTCTAAACTAGTTTTATGTGCAAAGAATTTTAGACACACTAAGCACTGGCATGGCTTCTCACCTGTATGAACTCTCCTATGTTTTACCAGAGCTGATTTGAATGGGAAGTCTTTTAAACACACTGGACAGTGATATGGTTTCTCACCTGTATGAACTCTATTGTGTTTTACTAGAGTTGATTTATCTGAAAATTCTTTTAGACATATTAAACACTGATAAGGTTTCTCTCCTGTGTGAACTCTCATATGCTTTACTAGACCTGGTTTCCTTGAAAAGCCTTTAGGACACACTGAACACTGATAGGGTTTCTCTCCTGTATGAAGTCTCATATGTTCAATTAAATTTGCCTTTCGAGAAAAGGCTTTTAGACACTCTGAGCACTGATATGGTTTCTCTCCTGTATGAATTCTCATGTGTTTTACTAAAGTTGATTTAACTGAAAAATTTTGTTGACACATTAGGCACTGAAATGGTTTCTCTCCTGTATGAACTCTCATATGTTTTATAAGATGTGACTTTTGAGAAAAGTTTTTTATACACACTGAACACTGAAAAGGTTTCTCTCCTGTGTGAATTCTAGTATGGTGAACAAGACTGGATTTATCTGAAAAGTTTTTTAGACACTCCAAACACTGAAATGGTTTCTCTCCTGTATGAACTCTCATATGCTGTATTAGGTGTGGCTTTTGTGAAAAGCCCTTTAGACACACTGAGCACTGAAACGGTTTCTCCCCAGTATGAATTTGCATATGTTTTATGAGACTTGTTTGATCTGAAAGATCCTTCAGACACACTGCACACTGATATGGATTCTCTCCTTTATGAACTCTCATATGGTTTATTAAACTTCGCCTTTCAGAAAAATCTTTTATGCACACTGTACACTGATATGGCTTCTCTCCTGTATGAATTCTCATATGTTGTACTAAATTTGATTTGTCAGAAAAGTCTTTCAGACACAGTGAGCACTGATATGGTTCCTTTCCTGTATGAACTTGCATATGCCGTAACATAACCGATTTACGTTGGAAGTCTTTTAGACACACTGAACATTCATAAGGTTTCTCTTTGGTATGTGTTCTTGTATGCTGTGCAAGATGTGACTGTTGAGCAAAGTCTTTTTGACATACTGAACACTGATATGGTTTCTCACCCGTATGAACTCTCATATGTTTTCCTAAATTTGATCTGTTTTTAAATTTTTTCAGACACACTGAACACTGAAATGATTTCTCACCTGTATGAAATCTCATGCTGAACTAGATATAACTTTAGAAAAGAACCTCTTAAGATACACTGAATACTGATATGGTTTCTATACTCTATGGGTGTTTTAAATATTTACTATAATATTAAAAAAAAAGCATTCAGACTCTTGAAATAAAGATATGACCGTTTCCTACAGAATTAAAATCTTACTATGTTATTTACAGTATTTGTTATACCTTTTATATTAATGTGTAAAATGTTCTCTACTCAGACAAAACTTGTAAATGTTTTGAACACTGATAATATTTAAAAGCAATTATTTTTACATGAACTCAAATCTATTTTCCTACAGCTTACTTTTGCAAAAATATTGAAAATATCAGAGCACTGGTAGCTTTACTAAGTTGCACCCAATTGCAGCTTTAGTTTGAGGACTGTAAAAGAAGTTGTGGCAAGGCTGATATTTATGCAGCTTAACAGTCCATGACAATTAGTATAGAGCACTTTACTCCTAGCCCACGAAGAACTGATGTTGATTTTCTGGAGTGTGGCAGCACTGGATCTCTGTGATGCTGTTAAGTACATAAAGAATTGTGAATGGGTAAGAATCTCTGAGTATCTTAAACAAATGTAACTCTTTCCTTATATTATTTTTTTATCTTCTTTGGGATAGAAGATAGCCTTCCATTCTCATGATAGTGGAAAAATGAGGCAATAATTAACATTTGGTTGGATAAATAATTGTATACATCAAAGCAGGTTTTCTTTCATGATAAAATTAACCCTTATGACTAATTTTCATGCTCAAAATATAAAATATATAAAAATTTCCTAGCTTTAGGGAAGCCGGTCGGCCAAGCGGACAGCACGCTGGGCTTGTGATCCTGTGGTCCTGGGTTCGATCCCAGGCGCCGGCGAGAAACAATGGGCAGAGTTCCTTTCACCCTATGCCCCTGTTACCTAGCAGTAAAATAGGTACCTGGGTGTTAGTCAGC
>WNGS01098599.1:0-15622 GCA_020271785.1 Procambarus virginalis
AGGTCGAGTTAGAGTCCTTGTGGGTTCTTCTCAGACTAGCCTCACCTGGTCCTGCTCCACGTTGGTCGTTGGAATCTCCTCAATGATGTAACACTTTAAGGGACTCCTAGGGTCCTCATCAAATTTATAGTTTAGTGACTTACAGGCAACTCGGTGTTGAAGACACTTAGAGCTGAAGGCTTGAGTAATATTGGCAGTATTCAGAAGTGGTTCAACGGAAACACCGCATAAAGCTTAACAGTAGTTTATTTACTAACTTAACCACTAATACACAGGGTGCTTGATTTACTTTCGAATGGCGTCAGCAAAGCTATGGTTGCATTAGCGAGACTCTTGACGTCTTGGCTTTAATCGACTCGTATCCACTCGTGGAGAAACACCTAACTTAACACAGTTGACAGCCAATCACTAACACGGCAACCTAACTGCCGGTATGCAAAGGGATCACAAGAGTTCCAAACGGATACTCGGTAATGATGATATGCAATAAACACAATAATAATCACACAATAACTAAATGTGTGGTGTATGTGAAGCTCACATCCACAGACGAGTGAAATGCTGTGATACCACACAGATTAACACGCATACACCGTCGATTCGCCTATAACCTGCGACAGGTATAAGAAGGTGAGAACTGTGGTTGATCCCTCAGATCAACACAGACACAATAAAACAATGACAAGATCTTGTACTTACAGATAAGGTACCTTTCCTTACGCACTCACTCAGACTCGTTTATACAAGCACTCGTAGGTGGCCTGACAGCTGGTTTCGCTCGTAGACACGGAGGGTACTCGCAGTATCTTGAGATGATTTCGTGAGTAGGGCGTGCTGTATGCTTAACAGACAGACACACGCGCACACACTGGCACTGACGGTGCGTGAGGTGGTGACGTCACGTAGGAGCTAGGGCGGCGGCGGCTGGCGGCGGGCGCTCGAGGCGGCGGGCGCTCGAGGCGGCGGCTGGCGGCGGCTGGCGGCGGCTGGCGACGGTACCATGCACTACACTGTACACTGTGGTACAGGTACACTGTGGTAATGTCACACACAGATTACTTAGGCGGCGGCACTGCCTTAGTTCACTCTAGGTCACTCACGACGATCTTTGTCACCAGGGGTTACCTGATACCAGTCTGTTTCGCTCTGGAGATTTGTCACTTTAGGCTTCTAAACCATATATTCGCACTCGTGATTCTGGCGAGTGTGTGGTATATCGCAAAGACGCGGAGTTAACTTGACGGTGAGGGTTAGACGGTGTTCAGTCTATTGGCCGGTAGAACAGAACACGTCCACTTTGCAAGAGATCCCTCACAAGAATGAGTTTGGAAGGGTGCGGGCACACACAAAAGAGTTACAATTGACCAATAGCATTGCAGCAAATGAGCGGGAACCAATCATATTAGCTCGTTCGATGAGCAGTAGCAGGAGTGACGTCATGAACACGTCATAGCTGTTATTCAACATCGCGCCGGTTGACCCCGGAGGTCAGACGCTGCTGGCGTCTCCCCTCGGTCCCACGCGGGCACCAGCCATGTACTCACTGACCCTTGATGGACAGTATGCTTAACACTTTCCTGTATCTACTTCCTGCCTGGACATACAGCGGCCTACGTATTTTAACAGTGTTCCTGGTTAAGTGGGCATTCTGGAGATACCCAACATGCCAGAAAACTATCCAGGATTAAGGGAAATAGGCTTTGTGCACGAAGATCTGTGCACTGCAATGAGCCATTCAAGTCAGCTGTGGGAGGATCTTGGGAGACATACTCCCACACACATCAGCGTTCTGTTTTTCTTCTAATGCCTCAGTGACTTTGTCGTAGTGCTCAAGTAGCTGTGAGAGGCACGATCTTCCCGCTCGAAATCCATGTTGGCCTGGGTTGTGAAGGTCATTGGTCTCCATGAAATTGGTGACCTGACTCCTAATCACTCTCTCAAATACTTTTATTATGTGCGATGTTAGTGCAACTGGTCTATAATTCTTTGCCAATGCTTTGCTCCCTCCCTTGTGTAAAGGGGCTATGTCTGCATGAGAGGAAGCATGATAATGCAAGCAGAAAAAATACCGATTTAAGTTTATTTTGGAATTAGGCAAGGAGTCGAGACATCATCAAATATGGCAGAGCAAGCCAAGAGGTTTGGATTCCTGCCCGGGGGAGGCCCCTGGTGCATTTTGGGTATGACAACAGCCTTGGCGTGATTGGTCGGCGGCGGAGGTCTGGTTGGGTGGACCCAATGGCAAGGTGCTTTGGGCATGACATGGGTACGACCAAAGGAGCCCCTGCAAGGAAGCAGTAAATCCGAGCTTACTTGCTACCAGGTAGTCGAGCTGAGCGGAAGTGCGCTCTAGAGCTCACCTGTCAGGAAGACATATAGGCCTCCTCAGGGTATAACTCGAGCAGCTAACATGTGCCAATGAAGACGAGGACCTATCGGCTCCCATGGGAACATTGTGGTAGAGCTGGTCCAGTGTGAGGATGACACCAAGGGCTCGGTGTGTGGGAATTTTCTGGTAGGTGTTTAGTTATATTATGATTAACACTTTGGCGCACCGGGTGCGCGACCTCTCCACTATCCCAAAGGGCACCAAGTGTTTCACGGGAGCGCGCGGAATTTCTGAAATGTGTATACTTTGTTACTTTAATTTTCGTCATACAATATTCAATTTGGTATCTGTGTGTTCGCAATAGAATTCTCTAGCGGATGAAATGCATATAAACTCCATAAGCCCGGCTTACCACCCGCAGTAAACAGAGAAAGTGGGAGCGGGTGACCCGCGAGCACTCAAGAGGGATAAAATGTTTTCAGTCTTTTCACTCTGGTCACCTCAATTATCGTCCTAGGTCTTTCATTTTGGTATCAATGGGTTCGAAATAGAATTCTCTAGAGGAGTGTATGGATATAAAATACAAAACCTGGTTACGCTCCACCCGCCGACGAGTTGAAGACGGGCCACGTGTTAGCCGCGAGGGAGCACTCAGACACCCACCCGCTACACCCTCAATTCCCGCCCACAAATGTTTTGTATAATTTCCGTCTGCTGACGTTCATGATCACTAGCCATCGTGGAGTAATCCCAGATAATATCTAAAGTCACACAAAGAAATATGGCCACGCAAAATAACCGAAATGTTCACGCGTTCGAGACGCGAGGGGAGGCGATTCCGGTCACAACAATGGAGCGTAAACAATGGGCCTATGGCGCGGCCCGACCCGCGTGGGTGGCACATGGCCTACCTAAGGCTGCGTGCGCATCTATGGCGCGCAGTTTAAAATCAATCCCAAAAAAATCGGATAAAAACCTGATTTTTGGCAAATATTTTAATGGAGGACGCAATGCTGCATCCTCGCCGGACATGCCCCTGTTTTGCGGAGGACTCAATGCTGAGTCCTCGCCCCGCGAAAGTGTTTATTATTCAGTGGACTGTATACACCTGCTTTATATATACAGTATGTAAAATTTATACATTACATATAGATTTATACACCTGCTAGGTGTTACCACCTACAAACTTTTGGCCGGTTGATTTAATATTGCTAAATTCAACTTATAATATTATGTAATCATGAGGTTACTAAAACATGGTAAATAATATTTTCTATAATGTTAGTAGACTAACTACAGGGGTTATCTTGAGATGATTTCGGGGCTTTAGTGTTCCCACAGCCTGGTCCTCGACCAGGCCTCCACCCCCAGGAAGCTGCCCATGACAGCTGACTAACTCCCAGGTACCTATTTGCTGCTAAGTAACAGGGACATCAGGGTGAAAAACTCTGCCCATCGTTTCTTACCGGCGCCCGGGATCAAACCCGGGACCACAGGATCACGCGTCCAGTGTTCTGTCCGTTCAGCCACCTGTACCTCATATCTCGGTAACTCGGTTTAAGAATTTAATCCATTCCTGGAGACAGTTCATAACCCAAAAATTCGTAAACTGAAGCGAATTTCCCCACAAGAAATAATGGGAAATGAATTAATCCGTTCCCGACTCCCTAAAAACTTCACGTCAAAAGTAAATTTTATACCTAATTCACCCAAATCTTAACTACAAATGTATGTTCAAGTTATTACTTACCCTTGCTGATGACTCTAGTTGGCATTTGGAAGATGGTGAGGAGGGGGGAGGAGGAGAGGTGTTACTGTTTGGAAGGGGACTCCCCCTTCCATTATAACATCAGGCAGTGAAGATTTCTCTGGAGTGCACTCTGGCACATTTTGCCTGCATACCACTAGGTCCTGATTGTGGCTCACTGCTTTATTTTCTCACAAAGAAACATTCCATTAAAGACTGTTTTTCCCTTCTTTGTAACACTTGTCTGTAGCGAGACATCACATTGTCATTAATTAATAATAAGATCAATGCAATGGCCTGCTACAGCTTTATCCAGGCGATTCTTTTCAGCAAAACTTTGCAGTTCTTCCTATACTGCATACATTTTCTTAATGAGGAAGGGACATCCTCTACGGCCTCCTCCTCCTCCTTCCCTGAAGATTTATTGTACTGCCCAGCTAGTTCAACAACACGTGTACCATTTTCATGTTTACGAATGATTTCGTTTTTCCTCTATGGTCAGTCTCATGTGTTTTCTTGCCTTGAACCTTACCACTGGCTTTCTTGGGACCAATGGCGAAATAAATAATAACTTTAATGGTCAAATAGCCAAAAATCCAAAAAGAAACTGTAAAGCCTTGCGAAGAATTCAGGCGGGATAGTCACTGGGCGCGAAGCACTGGTAAACTGAGGCACGATCGCCGTGCCACCACGCGCTTGGTCAGCAGTACGTGTGTCAACAAACTCGTATTCCGAGGTAAAGTTCGTATCCCAATTAATATTTTCCAAACAAATCGGGCTCATGACCCGAAAAGTTCGTAAACAGGGGCGTTCGTAAACCGAGGTACCATTGTACAATTATTAACCCTTAAACTGCACAAAGCATCATATAATGATGTGAATAACTCAACAAATTGCGCAGAGCATCATATGATGTTTGGGAGTACCACTCAAGATTTAAAAAAAAATTAATTAAATAATAATATATAATAAAAAAATATATATTGCCCGCTATAGAGTGGGGAAATCGGGCAAAAAACAGGCGCTGACTCAGCGAGCGTCCCAGACGGTCTATTGCTATTATCAGAATCCTGGTCATTTATATCACAGTCAGGGGTCTTCTGTAATAATATCATCGCTAAATAATAGCATGAACATGTATATTTTGGCATTTTTAGGCGATGCTGTGGTCACAAGCTGAACAGCAGTGCTGTGAGCTCATGCTGCGTGCGTCAGGCTTGGTGGCTCACTCAATATTGAGGCCCCTCACACCCGGGAATTTGGCCCACAATTTAAAAGAAAAAATGGCGTCTGTTTACAAGAGCCCTGATGAAGATGTGGTGAACCCCGTGTATCCGCGGGCCGTTTAAATCGTGCGTAGTACTCCAATACATCATATGATGTGGAGTGCAAGTTACTGCAAGTCACTGAACACATCACATGATGTGTTGCGCAGTTAAAGGATTAATGAAAAGTTAGGAGGGTTTAGACGCTGAGTAGGTTTGCGTATGTAATGTCAGGGGGGGACGTTCCTCGAGTCAGGCCAAATTCTTGCCTCCTAGTTGGAGTGTCAAGCAGACGTGTAAACCTTAAGTTGAGGCGGCTGGCTCCTGGTTGCTTCTCTCCACTCTGTGAAGAGTGGAGAGAAGCATACAATAAACTCCTGCAATGCTAATATTTCCCCAGCTAATCTCAAATGAATAGATTAACTGCCTATTAGCCCTAAACGGACTCTGGATGTTTAAATTCTCCTGCGGTGTAATGGCTGGCCTATTTAAAGTAAATATGGCCATAAATACCAACAGAACTCCAGTAGCCGACCGAAACACAATTTTCCTTATCGCGTAAAGCCAGTAGCAAAGTCTGGGAGACTTGAGACGTCGGATGACCCAAATATTGGATGATGCTGGTTGGCTTACTTCAGCAGGGATCAGCTCGAGCTCGGGTTGGAGAGAGAGTCTGTGCACAAGTCCTCCTCCCTCCCTCATGGTGAACGCCCGGGAAAATAGTCACGCTATTTAATTGATCTCATTCACTAACGAGACGATATTGGCATCATTTTACGTTCTAATATTTTACGTCAAATACCAGAGAACAATTTTCCATTGTTAATAACACTGTATCGAAATGTTTTCCCGTGATTAGCACATTTAAGAAATGACAAGACATGACAGTGATTATTATTCTGACCATGAATCAACATGTCACAGATGTGGAAATTCACCTTGGGACAGAAGTAAACTTCAATTCTTGTTAATTTAATTAACTTCCAATCTAAATAACAAATGCAAATAAAGGTAAATTGCAGACAGGTTTTAATAAGAATTAGATAAAGAAATGGTCACCGCGTGAGACGTGGTGGGTGATTAAATAACCCATCATCGATACTAGGAAACGTTTGGCACTTCCGCACTAGAAATTAATATTGTTAGTAAACTTAATTTCCTAACACAACACATTTATGTTACTGTGCTAGGGTTAGTGCTTTGGGTGTCGGAAATTTCCGACATGGTTATCTTCTTATCTTGAGATGATTTCAGGGCTTGGCATCCCCGCGGCCCAGTTCTCGACCAGCCCTCCTTTTTGTTACACACCCTCAGGAAGCAGCCCATAGCAGCTGTCTAACTCCCAGGTACCTATTTACTGCTAGGTGAACAGAAGCATCAGGGGGAAAGAAACTGCCCATTTTTACCACCTCAACCTGGGATTGAACCCGGAACCTCAGGACTACGAATCCAAAATGGTGTCCACTCAGCTGTCAGGCCCCTACATACAGTAATATTTTTCACTATGTATTTATAATCTATTTAAAAAAAATTTAGTTATGTGGTTAGTTTTAGTGACTCTTTCCTATATTACTGTACCCCCACTCTTCTTACTAATTCTTACTACTAGAATGTGCTAACGGGGTGCTACTAGGTGCTAACGGAGTGCTACTAAGTGCTAACGGGGTGCTACTAGGTGCTAACGGAGTGCTACTAGGTGCTAACGGAGTGCTACTAGGTGCTAACGGAGTGCTACTAGGTGCTAATAGAAACCAGAGTAAATTCATGAAGCGGCACCAGGAGCATTGTTGGACATTCCTGCGGGCCGTTCACGTCGAGAGCTGTGTGGAGACGGAATGTTAGCAATTCTGTGGTCTTCCGAAATTCAACAATCGTTTGTCAATATGAAGAGGCTGTGTATGAGACAGTGGACCAGTAAGTCAAGTGTTAGTCTGGGTAAGCCAGGCATCAACTGTCTCCACCTGTCATCTGGTGAGGAACAACTGGTGAAGAGCAGTGCCCGACGAGGAACATGAAACAGGACCCGGTCGTGGACCTGCGAGGGGCCACTCGACGCTCTATGCAGGAATCTATGAAAAGCTTCCCAATGTGGAAGCTACAATCTGCAGTTACAAGCTATCAGGTAGATAAATTTGCCCTCCCATTTGCCCCTTGTGTTAGGGAAAGTGTTATACACCATTAATGTGATTATCAGAAATTGTGTGTGGATGGACATCAGACACGGTTTATATATAATTATTATATACCACAGATTATTTTCATGAGTGGAGTAAGCAGTGATTGAACACTACACAATATTGCAGAGGCAATGTTATACTTTTGCAGATTTTGCAGACAGCATATTGTAGCCTCTTATCGAGTAAATCCATCAGATTCCACTAGTGATTTTCCATCCCCCTTCATTCCTGGTGTGTTGTGTTGTTGAGAGAGGTTACTGAGCATCACACTTATTACAAGAGTACTAGACTGGGAGAATTAATGAACCACCGAGTTTAAAGTAGTACTTGGCCACAGAGTGAAGTGAATCAAAGTTGGCGACCTTGTATGAAAACTTATGGCCAGGAAGCTCAACCTGGTGTAAACCTTGAGTTTCCATGTCCACAGGCACCAAGTAATGAAACTAAGTAGTGGTCAGGCTACTGCACTCCCTGCGGGGTGCAAGGCTGGGGTTCAGTTGAAAACTCTGCCCCGCTAGTCGACTGAGGTGCTCCCCAGAGGTGAACAGTGGCACCTAGGGAGTGGGGGTAATGACCCTCCACATCACACTTGCTAGGCTAGTTCTTTCTACAATGTTTTCATGTAGTGAGTAGGAATGTACTAATCCAAGTATGCTTTCCAGGTATTAACACTTTAATCATATCTTTTTCTTTGAAGGTATGCATGTACAGTACAGTACAACCTCGATTCAATGTACCCCGATTCAACGAATCTCTGGCTAGTTCACACACTTTTCATGCCGGATTTGTTCACCTGGTTCGACAAACAACGGTTTGCTGAAGCGGAGGATGTTCGGATTTGCTTACAATGTCGAGACAAAGCGTTCACAGACTGGTGGAAAACTTTCCCATTCCATCACAGGTTACAAATAATTCTTTCATATGACAAGTTGGATCACACAAGTGGACCACACACATATGGGCCACACAAGTGGACCACAATCTTGAGGTTATCTTGAGATGATTTCGGGGCTTTAGTGTTCCCGCGGCCCGGTCCTCGACCAGGCCTCCACCCCCAGGAAGCTGCCCGTGACAGCTGACTAACACCCAGGTACCTATTTTACTGCTAGGTAACAGGGGGCATAGGGTGAAAGAAACTCTGCCCATTATTTCTCGCCGGCGCCCGGGATCGAACCTGGGACCACAGGATCACAAGACCAGTGTGCTGTATGCTCGGCCGACCGCTCGGCCGACAAGCTTACAATGTTGGGACAGTTCACAGAGTTGTGGAAAACTGTCTCATTCTATCACAGATTACAATTAATAATTCCTTCATAAGACAAGTTGGATCACACAAGTGGACCACACAACAAGTGAACCATATTATCCAAATACCAGCCAGAGTGGTCCACACAAGTGAACCACAAGTGAACTTAAGTTTCCAGCATTTTCGTTCACTGATTTGTGGCTCACGTATCTTCGTAAATTAATTTAAAGGCTGAAGAGTGAATAGTGTTGAAATGTGTGTGAATATATGTGTTGTGTTGATGAGCTAATGTGTTGAAATAATGTTATAAACATTTTCTGTGATGAAACAAGATGAGTGAGGGTGGACAGATAAGGAAATACAGTCCAGTCTCAGTTTCACTCACTTTCGTCTGTGTCATAGTTCAGTGACCCATGCCTTTGAAAGTTTCAGATTAATAAATCATTTCTAAAACTGGTGTTTTACTAACTCTTTATTATCCTAATTAAACTAAATAAAACCAAGAATATACTGTAATATTAGAGATATCTGTTATTTGAGAAATTATTCATGTTACTGGCGACACAACTCCAGCGCGAGTGGACGGGTCTAATCCGTGTGCACACAACTATGTGTATTTTGTTCGATTTCGTCGCCACAGTTCTGTGGCCTACAGCTTCGAAATAATATTAATAAATTGGTTCTAAAATATGTATTTTTTATAGCTCTTATTATCGTAATAATGTTGCTAAACTAAATATATAACCCCAAAATATATCATTTGATGTAAATCCAATATTTGAGAGAAATTTATGTTACTGAATCTGCCTTAAATGCCAGCCTACTGTAGGGTGTATAGATCTAGTCTGCGTTCGTACAATTGGCACCCAGTGCCCTTAGCTTTGTCTGCGATCGACATATTTATCCGCCGATGGAAGAATAATTGTGAAATTTACCACTTTTTGACTACAGCTATATTGTTATACAACAAAATATCTCAGGAGCTTACTAATAGTACCTTATTATTGCCAAAAATGAAGCAATAATTTGCAAGAACTAGTAACAGAAAATCAACCAGCACGAGCACAACCGTACCCAGCATGAGCACTGCCGTCCCCAGCATGAGCACAGCCATACCCAGCACGAACACAACTGTACCCCAGTACAGGCACAGCCTAACCCAGAACGAGTATAGACATACCCAGCACCAGTACAACAGCAGCGAGCACCAGCAAAACTGATGCAAACATTTGAGAACATCGTGTGTGTAGTGTACAGTTAGAATAAGTGTTAAATTTAAGTACATAGTGTTAGTGTTAAAATTAAGGTTGCAGTATAGAAATTTTAGTGTAAAATAGTTTTCATAAACTGTATTGTAGTACTCTACAGCAGAACTACTTATCATACAGTGCTAACGGCATAATACAGTACAGTACGTATTTACTGTATGCAGCATTCACAACTCCATGAGACATCAAGATGGACAACACTCCAACAATAAGGTAAATAACAACTGTAACAGTATTTTTTAGTAGAGTAGTAATATATAGGTACAGTATATAATATGATAATGCATTTTATTGTTTACAAGAAAAAAATATACACAAATGCCTCTTGAAGGTCACCTCTTACAACGAATCCAACGCTCCAACGCACCGGGGTTGGTCCCATATAGTGCTTTGAATCGAGCTTGTACTGAAATTAGCTTCAGCAACGCAAACTCTTTCTTCAATGAATTCCACTTTTAGAACACCTGTACAGGTAAATGGAAACATCCTTAAATTTCTGCAACTTCTGCAACTCTGTTGGGTATTCATCTCTCACAGATGTGTCTGTCCCACCTCTTTTTAATTTAAAAAGGCTGCCTTTATCCACTTTGTCCATTCCCTTCAGGATCTTTTATGTAGTGATGACATTCCCTTTTTACTTTAAAAATGCTGTTAATATTACCCTGTTCACATGAGCATCTGGTGTTAGTACTTTGACTATGTATACTTCCAGGTCTTTTTCTAAAATTAATTCCTAATAATTGCCTTACATTTATGGTGTAATTAAATATAGGTATATTTCCCTTATCCATTGTCATTACTTTACACTTATTTTAATTTCGGCAGCCATTTAACATACCCACTTCCGAAGCTTGTCAAGACTTTCTTGCCACCCCCCACCCCCTAAAGTTTTCTTCATTAACTTTGATTCGGGTAATTACACTTAGGTAATTACACAAGTGTGGTTACAGGATGAGATCTACGCTCGTGGTGTCCCATCTTCCCAGCACTGTCACATAACTCTTTGAAACTATTGACGGTTTTGGCCTCCACCACTACCTCTCTTAACTTGTTCCAACCGTCTACCACTCTGTTTGCGAAAGTGAATTTTCTTATAATGTTTATAATAATATTATAATATTATTCTTATATTTATAATAATAATATTATTATTTTCTTTATAATGTATAATGTGCAAACATCAACGTGCACGAGCTCACTCTAAGGTCATTTACTTTGATTAGAAAGAGCAATGCTCCTATGACAAAGCTCAGTGAAACACCACTTTCCATTCCTCTCCACTCTCAAATCCTTTCTGACTATGACTGTTTTTTCCATCCATCAGGTGCTCTTCTCAGGTCTTTCCCAATTTTTTATTTTTTTTTTCTGGGCACTATTGGAGTAAATGTTCCTTTCAAAAATTAACTTAAAGGTATCTAAATTTTTTTATTACTTCTCTGTATTCACCATTATATTTTCTAGATGTTAGGATACTCTTATTTTAATAACAGTGCCAGTCTGAGGGATTTGGATAAAACATTATAACAAAGCAATTAAGGATTAAGTTCATAAAGTAAGTAACGATCTTCAAACACATTCTCAGATAGTACAGTGGTCTACATCATCAGCACACTACCGAGGGTCCCAGGTTCAATCCCGGCAGAAGTAGAACACTAGTGTATAGGAACATTTCATTTCACCTGATGCCTTTGTTCACCTAGCAGTAAACAGGTACATAAAAAGACATTAAGCAACTGTCATGGGTTGTGCATCCTGGAGAGGTCAGTAGTTGGTCTAGGGAAACCTTGGTAAGCCCAAGTATAGGCGTCTGTCACCAACAGCAGCAAATTACATACAGTATATAGTAACTGTTTGCTGAAGAATATATTTTTTTTTTTTTTTGAGATATATACAAGAGTTGTTACATTCTTGTACAGCCACTAGTACGCGTAGCGTTTCGGGCAGGTCCCTGGAATACGATCCCCGCCGCGAAGAATCGTTGTTACAACCAAGTACACATTTTACTGTTGAGTTAACAGAGGCTACAGTTAAGGATTTGCGCCCAGTAAATCCTCCCCGGCCAGGATACGAACCCTTGACATAGCGCAAGATATATAGATTAACCTTTAAATGGCTCAAATTACTATCTGCAATTACTTCTTGTGCTCCAATTTCCATGTGATTTATTAAATTATTCTATGAACTACTGTTTTTACTTTGCACCATAATGTAGTACTTATAAATAGCCAAGTCTTTAAATGGCTAAAAGTTATCAGTAAAGAGCAGATGATTGATGAAGATTAAACCACCCAAGAGGGAGCATGGGCATGAGTAGCCCTATAAGTAAAGAGCAAGCCATCTAACCTGAGCATTTGGTTGTGGTCCCTGGGGCTGGTTCTGAGAGCTGGAAGAGTACATCATGCGGTGCTGAGGCCACTGGTAAAGTCCCTCCTGCAACAATAACCTAAACATTGTTGGTGTAACACATTATAATTAATTATATATACCCTGTGTGTGTGTGTGTGTATTACCTATGTGTAATTACCTAGTCTAGTACAGGATGAGAGCTACGCTTGTGTGTCCCATCTTCCCAGCACTCTTTGTCATGTATAATGCTTTGAAATTACTGACGGTCTTGGCCTCCACCACCTTCTCACTTAACTTGTTCCAACTCTACCACTCTGTTTACAAATTGAATTTTCGTATATTTCTCCGGCAGCTCCGTTTCGTAGTTTAAATCTATGACCTCTTGTTCTTGAAGTTCCAGGTCTCAGAAATTCTTCCCTATCAATTTTATCGATTCCTGTTACTATTTTGAACGTAGTGATCATATTGCCTCTTTTTCTTCTATCTTCTAGTTTTTGCATATTTAATGCCTCTAACCTCTCCTCGTAGCTCTTGTCCTTCAGTTCTGGGAGCCACTTAGTAGCATGTCGTTGCCTTTTCCAGTTTGTTGATGTGCTTCTTAGATATGGCACCACAACCGCTGCATATTGCAGCTTTGGTCTAATAAACGTCGTGAACAATTTCTTTAGTATTCTCCATCCATGTATTTAAAAGCAATTCTGAATTAGAAAGTGTAGCATAGGCCCCTCGCACAATGTTCTTAATGTGGTCCTCAGGTGACAGTTTTCTATCTAGAACCACCCTAGATCCCTTTCTTTATCAGAATTCTTTAAAGATTTCTCACATAATATATAGGTTGTGTGGGTCTGTGTTCTCCAATTCCACATTCCATAACATGGCATTTATTCACATTAAATTCCATTTGCCAAGTGTTGCTCCATATATTTATTTTATCCAGGTCTTCTTGAAGGGCATGACAATCATCTAGGTTTCTTATCTTCCCATTATCTTAGCATCATCAGCAAACATGTTCATGTAATTCTGTATTCCCAATGGTAGATCGTTTATGTAGACAATGAACATTACCGGTGCAAGAACTGAACCCTTTGGTACTCCACTCGTAACATTCCTCCAATCCGATACCTTGCCTCTGATTACGGCCCTCATTTTCTGTCAGTTAGGAATTTTTCATCCATGTTAGCAGCTTACCTGTCACTCCTCCAATATGTTCCAGTTTCCAGAACAACCTCTTATGGGGAACTCTGTCGAAAGCCTTTTTTAGTCTAGATAGATGCAGTCAACCCAACCATCTCTTTCCTGTAGAATCTCTGTGGCTCGATCATAAAACTGAGCAAGTTCATTACACAGGATCTTCCAGATCGAAAACCATACTGTCTGTTATATTATATCTTTTCCTCCAGGTGTTCTACCCATTTAGTTTTAATTATTTTTTCCAATATTTGACTATTACACTTGTCATGATACAGGTCTATAATTAAGGGGTCTTCCCTGTTTCCACTTTTGTAGATTGGAACTATGTTAGCCTTTTCCACACATCAGCTACAACTCCTGTACACAGGGATGCCTGAAAATCAGTTGAAGTGGAATGCTGAGCTCAGGTGCACATTCTCTCAGAACCCATGGTGAAACTCCATCTGGACCAACTGCTTTGTTCTTATTTAGCTCCTTGAGCATTTTTTCCACTTCATCTCTAGACACCTCTATGTGCTCTATGTTGTTCCCTGGAATTCTTATTGTGTCTGGTTCCCTAAAGATTTCATTTTGTACAAACACACTTTAACTTTTCGTTTAGTGTTTCACACATTTCCTTTTCATTATCCGTGAATCTATTTCCCATTTTCAACCTCTGAATATTATCCTTTACCTGCAATTTGTTGTTTATGAATTTATAGATAGACCTGGTTCTGTTTTACATTTGTCTGCAATCCCTTTTTCAAATTTCTTTCTGCCTCTCCTCACTGCCGTGTAGTTTTTTCTCGCATCTTTGTATCGCTGGTATGTTTGGGGGTTTGGCCTCTTCCTGTATTGATTCCATTTTTGTGTCTTTTGGTCTCTGGCCCTCTCGCAATTTCTATTGAACCAATCCTGTTTCCTAGTTCTGCATCTCTGTTTTGTATAAATTTTGTTGTGCCTTTATCATATTTCACAAAACTTGACATACATCTCATTCACTTCCTTGCTAGCATCAAGTCTGTCCAATATACTCACTAAAAAATTTCTAAGGTGGCCATAATGTCCTCTCCTGAAGTCAGGTTTTTCAACTGCTTCAACCTCCTTATTTTCTTCCAGATTATAACGCATTGCATACTTTATTCCCAAAAACATGGTCACTTTTACCCAAGGAGGAAGGTACTGAATGTCAAATTCTCTTCCTCCTTCCTGGTAAATATCAAATCTAGCATGGAGGGAACGTCCCTTCCCTCATCCTCGTAGCTTGTTTAACATGTTGATACAAGATGTTTCCAGGATGAGGTCTACAAATCTACAGGTCCAAAAATCTTCTGTTTTAGCTTCATATGCTTCCCAGTCTATGGATTTCAAGTTGAAGTCGCCGACTATCAACAGTCGTGATCTATCGTTATCCGCTCTCGCTATAATCTCTCTCATTATTGTTATAAGACCTTCTCGTTTACTATCTAGCTCCTCCTTTGACCATGTGCTGCTTGGCGGTGGACTATATGCATTTATGATCATTAGTTTATCATCATCATGGCAGATCTCTAGTGCTATTATGTCACTTCTTGTGGATTGGCAGTCATTTTCTTTCACCTTTAGGTGTTCTTTCACCAGCACAGCAACACCACCGCCTTTCCTAATTTTTCTGTCCCGTCTCCAAATTGAGTAGCCCCTTGGGAATATGACCTCATTTAAATAACATCTTCAAGTTTTGTCTCCGTGAGTGCAACAATGTCTGGTGTCTGCAGCTGTATTACATCACTTAACTCCAGTATCTTCGATTCACTCCATCTATGTTGGTGTATGCAATCTTCAAGAACTTGTTCCCCTCTCCTTATTCTTCACTCCCCCTCTCTCTATTGATTTTGTTGGTTTGCCTTTATGTACCACTTTACTGGTCGGCCTACCCCTAACACTTTGTAGAAAAAAGAATTGATTTCTTCTTCATTCCTGCTCTCATTTTAAACTTTTTGCCATCGCGGTTGTGTTCTTTTCAGTTCTCTGTCTTCTTTGAAAGATCTCCTCTTAACGACCACAATTTCCCATCTCATCACTTTGTAATTTTCTG
>WNGS01098611.1:19808-30087 GCA_020271785.1 Procambarus virginalis
CCAACAACAACAACAACAAAGACACGTGCTACACCACCACCACCACAACAACAACAACAAAGACACGTGCTACACCACCACCACCACCAACAACAACAACAAAGACACGCTACACCACCACCAACAACAACAGAGACACGTGCTACACCACCACCAACAACAACAATAACAACAAAGACACGTGCTACACCACCACCACCACCACCACAACAACAACAAAGACACGTGCTACACCACCACCACCACCAACAACAACAACAAAGACACGTGCTACACCACCACCACCAACAACAATAACAACAAAGACACGTGCTACACCACCACCAACAACAACAATAACAACAAAGACACGTGCTACACCACCACCACCACCAACAACAATAACAACAAAGACACGTGCTACACCACCACCAACAACAACAACAAAGACACGTGCTACACCACCACCAACAACAACAACAACAAAGACACGTGCTACACCACCACCAACAACAACAAAGACACGTGCTACACCACCACCACCAACAACAACAACAAAGACACGTGCTACACCACCACCACCAACAACAACAACAACAAAGACACGTGCTACACCACCACCACCAACAACAACAACAAAGACACGTGCTACACCACCACCAACAACAACAACAAAGACACGTGCTACACCACCACCACCACCAACAACAACAAAGACACGTGCTACACCACGACCACCACCAACAACAACAAAGACACGTGCTACACCACCACCACCACCAACAACAACAACAAGACACGTGCTACACCACCACCAACAACAACAAAGACACGTGCTACACCACACCACCAACAACAACAACAGAGACACGTGCTACACCACCACCACCAACAACAACAAAGACACGTGCTACACCACCACCACCAACAACAACAACAAAGACACGTGCTACACCACCACCAACCACAACAAAGACACGTGCTACACCACCACCACCACCACCAACAACAACAAAGACACGTGCTACACCACCACCACCAACAACAACAAAGACACGTGCTACACACCACCAACAACAAAGACACGTGCTACACCACCACCACCACCAACAACAACAAAGACACGTGCTACACCACCACCACCACCACCAACAACAAAGACACGTGCTACACCACCACCACCAACAACAACAAAGACACGTGCTACACCACCACCACCAACAACAGCAACAACAACAAAGACACGTGCTACACCACACCACCACCACCAACAACAAAGACACGTGCTACACCACCACCACCACCACCAACAAAGACACGTGCTACACCACCACCACCACCAACAACAACAAAGACACGTGCTACACCACCACCACCAACAACAAAGACACGTGCTACACCACCACCAACAACAACAAAGACACGTGCTACACCACCACCACCACCAACAACAACAAAGACACGTGCTACACCACCACACACCAACAACAAAGACACGTGCTACACCACCACCACCAACAACAGCAACAACAACAAAGACACGTGCTACACCACCACCACCAACAAAGACACGTGCTACACCACCACCAACAACAGCAACAACAACAAAGACACGTGCTACACCACCACCACCAACAAAGACACGTGCTACACCACCACCACCACCACCAACAAAGACACGTGCTACACCACCACCACCACCAACAAAGACACGTGCTACACCACCACCACCAACAACAAAGACACGTGCTACACCACCACCAACAACAACAAAGACACATGCTACACCACCAACAACAACAACAAAGACACATGCTACACCACCAACAACAAAGACACGTGCTACACCAACAAAGACACACACATACCACACCAAAAAGATCAAGCAAGACACACAAGTGTTCAAGAAGGTCTCACAGTTGCCCTGGGGCTCGTAAGAGTGGCATTTGCCCACTTCCTGAGACAACACCCCCTACACCCCACCCCCAGCCCTCAACACCCACCCCCAGCCCTCAACACCCACCCCCAGCCCTCAACACCCACACCCCTACCCCCCAGCCGCCTACACTAGGTCAGACGTGTGTCCTGTGTTCGTCCCCTCTCTCTCCTGCAACCTTGAAGCCTCCATCTTAACTATATATATATATATATATATATATATATATATATATATATATATATATATATATTATTAGTATTAGATATAAGTAAGTATATTCTGATAATAACAATAATCATAATAACAAACAGCGACAATAAAAATATTATAAATAAAAAAGTCATAACATAAATATTAAATACTTTTTATTGGTGTGCGTTGTGTGTTAACTTTAATATCCCGACCAGAGGCTGTTTACCTTGAGGAGCAGGTGACGACTGGGGCACCCTGGACGGTACAGGAACGACAGCCTCTGACACCCCTGGACGGTACAGGAACGACAGCCTCTGACACCCTGGACGGTACAGGAACGACAGCCCCTGACACCCCTGGACGGTACAGGAACGACAGCCCCTGACACCCCTGGACGGTACAGGAACGACAGCCCCTGACACCCTGGACGGTACAGGAACGACAGCCTCTGACACCCCTGGACGGTACAGGAACGACATCCTCTGACACCCCTGGACGGTACAGGAACGACAGCCTCTGACACCCCTGGACGGTACAGGAACGACAGCCCCTGACACCCTGGACGGTACAGGAACGACAGCCTCTGACACCCCTGGACGGTACAGGAACGACAGCCTCTGACACCCTGGACGGTACAGGAACGACAGCCCCCTGACACCCCTGGACGGTACAGGAACGACAGCCCCTGACACCCTGGACGGTACAGGAACGACAGCCCCTGACACCCCTGGACGGTACAGGAACGACAGCCTCTGACACCCCTGGACGGTACAGGAACGACAGCCTCTGACACCCCTGGACGGTACAGGAACGACAGCCCCTGACACCCCTGGACGGTACAGGAACGACAGCCCCTGACACCCCTGGACGGTACAGGAACGACAGCCCCTTGTAAGCTGACGTGCAACTGGTTTTAAGAGCCTTCCACTTGTTGGCTTCCCGTACAGAGTGAGAATATTTCCTCATATCTCGTGGACACGTTGCTGGTTCCAGCGTCCACGTGCTACAAGTTACGTTAACCTATTCTCACACCTTCAACCTCTTAGCTGTGGCACTATTTGTGTCGCTAAACTTAGTACTTTTTCAAGTTTGTGTATTACACAAGGTGCGCCATATTAGAGTGTTGGTCTGACGTAGGTTGTGGGACACAGTTTGCGGCGTTGTTTTTGTCGTAGCCTCTCGTGTAACACACACTTGTTCCAAGTGAACAACCAGGGACACAACAAACCGGAGCTGCAGTTAAGACAGGAAATTGTGTAGTTAGTTGGAGGGTCTCGAACGGGTGTTCGAGACCCTCCAACTAGCCAGTCAATGCATTTTCCATTCAAGGGTTCCCCTACCCGTTGTTTATCTTAATGGTATATACACACACAGTCACAATAGCGTGATGCATCAAATGAACAAATCCACAAGGGCCGTGACGAGGATTCGAACCTGCGTTCGAGAGCATCCCAGACGCTGCCTTAATCGACTGAGCTACGACATGGTCGGTTAAAGCAGCGTCTGGGGATGCTCTCGGACGTAGGTTCGAATCCTCGTCACGGCATCCTTGTGGATTTGTTTACCTTAATAATATATATGGCTTCAAGCATACCAGTCGGGCCGGCTGTCTTCATCACCAACGGATCAACTCGCATCATCAATTAATCATCAATTTCTATCGGTTTTTAAATTCCGATATTTTCACCAGTCACTCTCTGTAGGAAAGGTTATCTTGAGATGATTTCGGGGCTTTAGTGTCCCCGCGGCCCGGTCCTCGACCAGGCCTCCACCCCCAGGAAGCAGCCCGTGACAGCTGACTAACACCCAGGTACCTATTTTACTGCTAGGTAACAGGGGCATAGGGTGAAAGAAACTCTACGCATTGTTTCTCTCCGGCGCCCGGGATCGAACCCGGGACCACAAGGATCACAAGTCCAGCGTGCTGTCCACTCGGCCGACCGGCTCCTTAGGGGGAAAATACAAAAGTCATCAGCCCTGGAATCGGATACAGATTTGCAAATTCAGGCTTTATCCTCTTTAACTCATTGTAAATTGTGTAATTTTTTTTAAAGAGGTTGTGACGTATAGTGAACAGGAAATATAAGAATCTTCTTCACTGCTTCATGCAGGTCGGCGTTCTATCCCCGACTGTCCACAAATGTTTGGGCACCATTCATTTTGACTTGTCAAAAAAAGTCATTTGACTTTTGAAGAAAAACAACTTTTAAAAGGATCCTAGTTAAGCAACGCCACAAAAGTTTTTGGAAAAGAGCTTTAAGTAAAAAAAAATTCTACAAAAGTTCTTTGCAAAAGATATTTTTTTTAAGTAAACAAATCCTCCGCAGAAGTGTTTGAAATGAAGACTTATTATCAAAATCCTCGACAAAAGTCTTTGAAAATGAACCTTATTCAGTAGCCCCACAAAAAAGCCTTTGTAAAGCATCTTAATTAGTAAAACGTTTCCCACAGAAGTGCTCAAATAAAAGTTTTATTAAGAAACAAATACCCCTCAAAATCCTCACCTTTATTATCCTAATTATTATAAACAAATCCCCTACAATAGTCTTTCAAACGGAGCGCTGTTAAGTAATAAATCCCCACAAATCCATTCAAAAAGGAGGATTATTATAAATCCCCCTCAAATGTCTAGGAAAACTATCCATATTAAATAATAAATCCCCATAAAAGTCTTTGAAAGATTTATTGTTAAGTTATAAATCCCCCAAACAGTCTTTGATTTGTAGCTTTTTTAAGTAACAAATCCCCACAAAAGTCTTTGAAAAGAAGCCTATTAAGCAAAACAAAATCCCCACAAAAGCCTATGTAAAAGAACCATATAATCAGCTTTCTGAAAATAAGTCCTATCACATGAATCGCTTAAAATTCGTCATACAAATTAAAAAAATTATAAAAATATTTTTATCGTTTATTGCTTCAGAAGTGAAGCAATAAACGATAAAAAAATAGAGATTTCTTTAAAGCCTAAAACTGGATTTCAATTATTTGAGGAGCGCCCCCTGAATATCACGCGCCGTTTGATCTCGCATTATCGTTTCCCAGAATTGACTAACTCTCAAAGCTATAAACTGATTAGTCGCTAATTGCCTGAAAATGCTCGACATTTTTGTTTTTAATGATGGTTGTGACATAAGCTAGTCTCTTTCCCCCCACGAACCCACTATAGCCCTTAGTCTGGGGAAAGTTCCCGTTTTCTACGCCTTGTCATATCCATAATAATATCATATATTATTTTATTTTTGTACCTGATTGGGTACCCATCTTGGCCTACGGGGGTTTGTTCCCTCCCTTTCCACTCCCCCCTCCTGTTTCTTCCCCCTCCTCTTCTGCCTCTTCCACAATATCACTCTTCCATTCACCTTGCTGTCCGTCGTGAGGCTAACGGGACTCCTCCTAACTCAGCCTTAAATAATAATCATAATCCTGCAATTTTCAGCAACATATGACTTTTGTTTACATCATCAGCATGACTGAGTCGTTTACAGTTCCGTGGAACACGCCGCATCATGGGCTGTTGTGGCTTAGGCGGCGTTGGGCGGGGGCTTGTGGAGACAACTTTTTTTAGTAGTGTGTGTGTGTGTGTGTGTGTTCCGTGTTTTATATCTGGGGGGAATTTACGATGGGATGTGATTCGGTTGATGGTGGTGTTGTAGTGGTGGTTGTTGGTTGTGTTGTGGGGGGGGGGAGAGGGAACTATCAGGGGAAAGCGCCAAGCCATTAAGATTATATAGCACTGGGAAGGGGGTCAGGATAAGGATTTGGGATGGGACGGGGGGGGGGGGGAAAGGAATGGTGCCCCAACCACTTGGACGGTCGGGGGATTGAACGCTGACCTGCATGAAGCGAGACCGGCGCTCTACTGTCCAGACGTGGCCATACATTTACAATGCTAACTACACTTCATAAAATGTCGATATATTTACATATGATAACTTTTTCCATCACCTCGTAAATATTCCTAACAAAAGTATTAGTACACCTAATATGTACAAAAGTGTCTCAAGGAACAATAAGCGCTCTTCAATTCTGGCGATGCAGTCTTGTAAGCTATCGTGTTTCCTTATCCGTAGTACTGTCCTCAGCAGGTACCGGGAAACAACAATGAGTCTACCCTGGCCACGGGCCAACCTCAATCTCACTCAGTGCTTCCTCATGAAGGCTCACAATCACAGTCCAGCCTGGTGTGGCAGATACCATCAGCCTTGTGCTGCTGGCCACTTCACGTGCAAATACTAGGGTAGCGAGCCCTAGGCAGGAGCTTCGTGCAACTCGCTGGTTACTCTCCTCTTCAGCACCTTAGTCAGTCGTCTCTTCTATTAGCCAGCCCCGGGTACGACGAATCCCGTCACTGCCACTCCACAGGCAAACAGTAGAACACTTCACAGTTCTCTTCCAGAGGCGGCTCACTGCTTCCGTAAAGCAGACTTGTGTAGAGACCTTGGCTGCCCTGGGTAGACTGACTGTCCTCGTATCACAGCAGCCCTACGTCGACTCTGTGGATACAGACACGTCATCAGTACACTGGGACACTGGGAAACAACACATCTGACATAGACATACAACTCTTCCTTCAATAGATTGGCGCTGGTATCTTCCTGCCACCACTAGATGGCGTCGTCCATTTTTGCATACAATTCTGGGGCAGTACGGGTGCGGACTCATAGATGGCGCTGAAACTGCCACCCTACCCCCTGACAAGGGTGACGAATCCGTAAGAGTAATCGTCTTGCCTCCTGGGTTTTGTTTATTATACAAGTGTTTTTATTCAACATTTCTCTTGTTAGGGTGATGTCATGGGCTTGTCTCATGTGATTCCTAGGGGCACTGGATTGAAGATGGCATGTCAAACGGCTCGTCAGCTTGGTCGACGTCATACCTATGTACTTAGATTGAAGGTTACATCCTTCGTGGGGGCAAGTGTACATGTATACAACGCTTGACTGCTGTAGAGGGTTCTCTGTCGGCTTCGGGCTGTTTTTGATAAGGAGTTCCGGAGTCTTCTTTGTTTTGTAGAATATGATCAGGTGTATGTTTTGGTTAGGAGTAGTGCGTTTTACTCCTTTACGGATTATTTCTTTCATTATTCTTTCTTCTTTTTTATGTTCACTGTGCATGGTTGATTTGTAATATAAATTTTATTGGAGGTATTGTGGTTTCTGCTCTAGGTTCTGGATTATACCAGCGGTCCAAGTGTCTTCTTATAGCAGCGTTTATTTCCGCATTGCTATATCCGTTGTTCACCAATACCTGAATTATTCTTTCAAACTCTCTACTCACATTGCTCCATTCAGAACAGTGAGTAAGCGCTCGACGAATATAGGCATTGAGAACACTTGTTTTGTATCTTTGGGGGCACTCACTCTTACCGTTCAGTCATAATCCTATGTTGGTGGGCTTAGTATATACGCTGGTGCTTAAAGAGGTTCCTGTTTTTGTTATTAGTACATCCAAGAATGGCAGACTGTTATTTTCACTATTTTCATGTGTAAATCGGAGTACTGACTCTCTCTCTCTAGATGGCTTTTTAGATCATTTAGTTCGTTTGAGTCTTTTATTACGACGAATATGTCATCTACATAACGGCATTATACAGTTGGTTTTTGTCTACTACTGAAGACTCTGTCTTCGATGGTTCCCATGTGAAAATTAGCGAATAACACTGCTAAGGGGGGGGGGCTCATTGCTACTCCGTCTATTTGTAGATACATGTCCCCTTGTGGACTGATAAAACGGCTTCCTTTGTACATGCTTCGAGAAGACTCTTCAAGTGTGGCTCAGTGTGTCTAATTTGGAGGTGCTCTCGTCCCTGTATACCTGTCCAGTATCATTCCTATGGTTGTGTCGACTGGGACGTTGGTAAAATGGGGATTTGACGTCCAGGGAGCAATGATTCCATCGGGCTGGGTAGATTTGATTAATTCTAGGAAATCGCTGATGATTGTAGACTATACTTACTTGGAGTGTATGGAGTTGGAGTTCGTTAAGTCATTTTGCCAGGTGATAGGTTGGAGTTGGTATTTGGCTGATTATTGGACGTAGTGGTTTACCTGGTGGGTCTATGGTAGTGTCCCAGTCGACATCTCACAGATTAAGAAGCAAATTAAGAAAATTCTCCCAACTATCAAAAGTCGTCACAGAGCCAAAGTAGCGGAAGAAAGATCACTGTGATATGGTACGAACAAGTCAATGGTTACTCCTCTTTCAAGCCTGACAAAAAGATATCCAGAGACATTGCAGTAGCCATACACAGACTCAGACTTGGTTACAAGTGCTGCTGGGAGGTAATGAACCCAATAGTTAAAGAGTGTCACATCTGTGGAACAGAAGCAGAGGCGCCACTATTGCACTACTTACTGGAATGTGAAGCTACTGAAGCCCTGCGCATCAAACTCAACATTAATCCAACGACAACAGCTGCATTAGATGTACATTCCACCGCGACTACAATGATTAGAAAAGCCGTTAAGAATGGGACTCACTAGTGAACATTCTGCACATACATCCGCCACCACCAATAATGTTATTAAACACGACTAAAACAGAAGCAAAAAGAAACAAGGAAAAGGAGGAAACCCCACCTCTATTTAACACTTTGACCCAAATATCAGAGTAACAAGGTTATCGCGAATAGCCTCACGATATTTATCATGTTTAATGCTACAACTTTCAGGTCTTTGTGAACTTGTTAGGTCAGTGAGTTTTCATGAGATATTTAAGTGTTATCTGTGTCACTCACTGCAAATAAAACACCCCATATCAATCACCCATATCAATCACCCATATCAGCCTGTAGAAAACCAGTATAGGTTGTGGTAGTGCTGGTGGTGGTGGTAGTGCTGGTGGTACTGAGGATAGTGGTAATGATGATGATCTTGATGTTTGATAGTTTGATAAAGCTGACTGTGGGAAGTATTCCACCTTCACCACCACCACCACCACCACCACCACCACCACCACTACCACCACCACCACCACCACCACCATCACCACCACCACACCCCACCACTACCACCACCACTAACTACTGTAGTGTGCCAGTCCCACGCACCAGAGCACCACCAGAGTCTTTCCCTACGACCTTAAAACAGGAGATAATCGAGCTGGGAGAAGACTGCCAATTAAGCCATGAGGAAGCATACTAATGGCACATACTGAGTTTAATTCAAGTACTCTGAACTAATCACCAGTTTAGACACGAACTTTGTAATCCTTTGTAGCATTTTGGAAGTGGAAGGTAAATGAATTATCAGGAGAAGCACTAAGCCAGTATGAGTATAGCATTGGGAAGATATGAGGACAAGGAGCTGATGTATGAGGACAAGGAGCTGGTGTATCAGGACAAGGAGCTGGGATTATGAGGACAAGGAGCTGGGGGTATGAAGGACTATAGAGGAGCTGGGATTGATTAGGACAAGGAGCTGGGATATGAGGACAAGTAGCTGGGATTGATGACAAGGAACTGGGATATGAGGACAAGGANATATATATATATATATATATATATATATATATATATATATATATATATTTATGCATACTCTGAAAGGTCATTCATTCACTAAATCATTCTCGCTATTGAGCTCTTGTATATATGGTGTGTATGCGGTGGTGGTATGATGTATTCAGGTAATTTCTACATATTATGTGTTCGTGTCAGTATACAGTTGTTTAGTGTAGCTGCTCCTTACCTCGGAATTATCCATTGGTACCGGGGTGCTCTTAATTAAATCTATGGCCACATAATCTATCGCTTCTTGGCATAATCTATCTAATTTCGCGTCCTCCTATACAATTCGATTGTATTCCGGCCCCCTGTTGTTGGCTTTGCTGTTGTGTTCTGATGTTTATACTCGTGGTCTGTCTATTCACGGAAGGGAAGGGAATTATCAGGGGAGAGCTGATTGATTGATAAAGATTAAGCCACCCCAAAGGTGGCACGGGCATGAATAGCCCGTAAGTGGTGGCCCTTTTGAACCATTACCAGTATCAATAGATGATACTGGAGATCTGTGGAGGTGCAACTGCACCCTGCGTGACGGGAGATGTCTCCCGTACTTATTTTCCAGGGGAGAGCGCCAAGCCATTAAGATTATATAGCACTGGGAAGGGGTCAGGATAAGCATTCGGGATGGGACGGGGGGAAGGAATGGTGCCCAATCACTTGGACGG
>WNGS01098612.1:0-16804 GCA_020271785.1 Procambarus virginalis
GGACACCCCCGGAGCGAAAAGGGGCAATACCGCGCAAGGAGAAGAGCGAAAGGCGAAGCACTGGAGCAAAAAGACGACGAACACCGGCACTACACACCGCCCAGACCAAAACAAACTCCGCGGCGCACGCGCATGACATGCCGGCCGAAAACGCGCAACCTACCCTGCGGGAAGGCGGCAACCAAGACTACTGCACAAGAAAAGAGCCAAAAGAGTGAGCAGGAACAAGAAAACCGGCCAAAGAAGCGAAGACAGAGCCCAAAAAAAGGCACGCAACCGGGCCACAAGTAGCCAACAGGACCACAAGTAGCCAACAGGGCCACAAGTAGCCCAACAGGGCCACAAGTAGCCCAACAGGTCCAGAAAGAGCCCAAACCGGGCCAAAAGTAGCCCAACAGGGCTACAAGGAGCACAACAGGACCACAAGGAGCCCAACAGGGCTACAAGTAGCCCAAACTCGCCAACAAGGACGAGGAGCCGACAGACGTTCCAATAACGCGGGAAGGAGGAAAAACCTTCCCGAACCCTCGAGAACACGGAAGCCAAACCAGTCCCGAAGGCACACAAAGGCGCATGCGCACCCGAGACCAGTAGTCATGTAGAACCCCCAAACGGGGAAACATGACGAAAACACCGTCCCCCCCAAAAAAAAGGGGGGGGGGAAACATCCACCCACAGGACGGAACCAACCGACTCAAAGGCCAAGGAACCGAGCCCGGGGAGGGGCCGACGCCCAACAGCACGTACGGCGAGTGGAGAGGAAAACCCCACTCCGCGTAACCACAAGCCCCGCCGAGAGGGGGATAAAAACCCCCACGGGGTCCTATGGGGCCAAGGCCCCCCAAGTCAGCCCCTCCGCAGCCCCGGGAACCCACACAACAGGCCCCGGGGCCGAGCCGTCCCCCTAAAGCCCCGGCCGTACCAGAAAACCGGGACAGCCGTGAAAACACTAAGGAAGGGAGCCCACTGGCAGACTCTTACAACACGGCTGGAGGAACAGGCTCGAATGCCCCCGTCACTACCCCGGAAGGGGATTTCCCCGAGACTGCCCGAGTCTCAACACCACCAAACCCCGCCCTGAACCTACAGACGGTAAGGAACCGGATGCAGGCAGGAAGGGGAATCCAGGGGAAAAACAAGAACCAAAACGGGGCAGCCCCGGGGCTCCCGGGGAGTTACCACGAGAGCGTTGCCACCACCAAGGCTCAAGTGCAACGCCTCTGCTGCCCGCACCAGCTGAGCACAACTGGGTAACCGAGCCATAACGAGCAACAAACTCGCAGGGCTCCGGGTCGAAGGTGTCACCGACCCCACAGGCAGCAGACGGAGGCAAAACAGAGAGTCACCCAGAGACAAGGGGTGAGCAACCCTCAAACTCGCTGGAAGCGAGGGGGGGGGCTCTGGGGTCACATCCATCGGACCCACGCGCCCCCAGGGGTTTCCCAGGGTCCCGAGCGTTTACTATAAGAGGACTCGCGCTCAGGTAATCCCAGGCAGGGTACTGCTAACCGGCACCCAAAACTACCAAACAACTTTCTAAGAGCTGAACCCCCGGGACGTGTACACTCACGGGGACCTAGCAGGGGGTACCACCAGAAAACTCAGAACACAAGGGACACCAGGGGCAAGAACGAAGGCAGACCCCCCCACCAGGTAGATAAACAAAAAGAAAAAGAAAACCCCGCAAGAGGACAGCGTACCCAAGCGGAACAGAGCCGGCCGCTATGATTGGGAAAAGACAAGCTGCACAGTACCCTGCGCCCCACCAGTGCAAAAACTGCCCCTTACTCTAAGGCGAACAAGGGAGACAGAACACCCGAGCACACAAAGAGCGGCCGAAAACCAAGCAGTAAACGGCCTAGCAGGGGCAGACCCCAAGGAACTTGTGGAAGGTGGCCCCAAGTCCCAAGGGCAGTACTTACAGGGCACCTAGGGAAGGGAACCCTAGGCGCATGCAGCCCGAGTACTGGAGAATCACTCCCGGCTCGCGCACCACCTAGAAAACAGACACCACACTCTAGGTGCAGTGCTGAAACAACCACTGGAGCCGGAGCACATAACCGGTGCCTATAGCATCAGCCGAAGAACTGATGGGTGGATAGCCGGCGTGGGAGGTCTGGGGCTCCACCTTCCCCCTCCCGGGGAGGGGGGAGCTGCGCAGACAGCGGCGCGGTGACGTGTGACGTCACACTAGTTTGCTTGTTTTTCTTTGGGAGTTCTATCCACTAGTTCGGATTTTGGTAGCAATTTTAACCAGAATAGGGGTTTGTTTTGGGGCGCTTACCTTTCTGGGTGCCTGTCCCGGTCGATGGCAGACATAGAATGCTTCCAACCACACGGGGGCTTCTATAGGCCATTGCTCCCCGTGCCTCTCTGAGGGGGCCCGGTTCTGGCCGTGGTCTCCGGTAGGCCTAAGAACTCCATACACATGACTGATGCCAAAGTCTGAAATTAGCATATCAGCCTGGGATAGCTCCGGGGAGCCGACGGGGCTCCCCCAGAAATAATCAGTTTTGGTAAACATTGCTCGGGAGGTGCACTACTTGCCTTGTTCCCATCGCACAGCGGGGAGTACTGACTCAATCTTCAGGAATTCATGTAGCCTTCCACGAAGATGATTGGCGGAAGATAAGAGCCAAGTCCTTATTGGCCCTAGAGAGCCAGACCTCAGGCCTAGGTGTAAAATGGTTGGCCATGGCCAAAATAGTGGGTGGAGCCCTGGGGGCTGTATTGGATGGTGGGAGGTGTAATCCTTCCCAGCAATAAGCTGGTAAAACAAAATTTCATTTAGTGTGTCTTGGGAGTTTTCGGGACTGGAGGGCAAGCCAGCCCGCACCCAACGGGGCTGAGGGCCACCATCAACATCTGGGCCACAGGTGCGATTGAAGGTAGTGTGCTCCTACGTTTCTTGCATATTGGTGATTGCATTTCCATTGCCTCGTTTATTTTGGTAGAGGTTATTAGAGTAGGTTATATGTCAATTGTGATTTAAATATACAGTTACAATAATAAAATAATTGTTAATTTCATCTTGGTGAGTTATCTGTCCCCTTGTATTAATATATGTTATTCATACGATTTTCATGTGCTGTGTTAGAACTTCCCTGTGTTTCTCCATTCTTAGAAAAAGTAAAGTAAAGCGAGAGCCTCCCCCGTTCAGTTCAATAAGACAAAAGTAATCCATTCAAGTTCAATCACTGGTCCGTTGAGTTCCCTGATTATCGAGTCCCTTCCTTCCTGGGGACCGATAATTATAGACACATTCATTCCTTTGGAAGGTGGTGGCAGTGAAAGGAAAAGGGTAAGATTATAATCCCTTTCCTTGTGATATTCCTCATTTAATATTCAGCTTATATTCGTGACAGTCCAGCGAGGGGTCATACTGGTCCGTTATTAGTGTTTGTGGTTATTAAGTGTGGATAATGATATTTCAATTAATGGTAGTACCCATTACAATGATAGCCTACATTACAATGGTAGCAGCGGTGTTTCAATAATTTCTTGACGATTATTGAAGCCTCACGCGTCTGTCCGTTCGGTTATGCTGTGTGGTGAGAGTGCAGCCGGGGCCCATGAGATAGAGTCGACGGTAATCCTATGTGGTGCGATCGCATAGAGTAGGCGATTCTAGGGTCTTGAGAGGCTGGTAAGGTAGATTACAGGCACTTAAGTGCGTTAGCAGGCAGTTAAGTGTGGAGGCCGCCTTGGGTAGTTGGACAGGGTATTTTTTCTCGACCCTCTGCAACTACGGACAAGGGTGTTGCATGGTGGTTTTGCAACAACAATTCTAGGTTTCGAATTGTCTGAGCGGGGAAGTATTAGGACGCTAATTATTTATCCCCGAGGGCGTGTTAGGCGACCCAATCGCTAGCTTTCTACGGTACAACCATGAAGGTGCCGAGAGTTACTGAGGGATGGCGTAGTAGATTGTCTAGCAACGGAATTACGGTGGTGTCGGACAGTTAGATCCGTCGGTGGTTCCGCTATCTAGTCTAACCGTTGACCGCGAAGGACAGGATTTATTTGGTACTGTCGGGATATTGGTGAATGTTGGTAAAAGCGACAGGGCGGGCCGGGACGGGACGGTTATAGGTTAAATCGAGATCTCCTTAAGTACTACATTAAGTTCCCTGTATATTAAGTTCCCTTTCAGGTTAAGCGTCCCTTCGTTAGTTAAGTATTCCCCTTGTTAGGTAATTTTCGTATATAAGTGTTATATTTTCTAAGTATTTGTTTTATATTTCTTTTATATCTGGAGTTGTGTACATGTATGCAGTATAAATTCTCTGGGAGAATTACCAAGGTGAGTGGTCCACTGTTTTCAAGTGAAGTGAAGTGCAGTGCATTAAAGTGGATTCGTGTATTCGTTCATTCAGTGAAAATCGTGAAAATTGTTGTGACGATATATTTCAAAGTCGCTTGGAAAATCTTAGTTTTTGGGAATAAATTCTAATTTTGTGGCTAGCCATACGATCATTGGGTCGTCAGTGTTAATTCCAGTGTGCGATTACAGTGATCCAAGTTAGAACTTTGAGAGACCAAAAGTCGATTTTTGGTCATTTAAGCGAATTAGCGTTGGGACTCTGATTTTTTTCTAGCGGTTCTCAGCGCTCAGTGAGGCAGCGCTCAGTAATTGTTTGCGCTCAACCAAGTGTCTAAGTGTCTTGCGAGTGGTATATTCAGTTCAAGTGATACGCAAACTACACGTCGGTATTTAATTTATAATTTTGAGAAAAGAAATACTTGGTTAATTAAGGATTAGTGCGGAGACTACTTTCTGAGGAGTCGGCTTCGTGACAGTGTGCGCGCTTTTAATTTTTGTAAACTTACCAACGTGTCCAAGTGTCCAGTGAGTGTTATATTCGGTAAAGTAACAAGTCCCCTACACGCCAGTATTTAATTTATAATTTTGGGAAAATAATTACTAATTTTTAATTAAGGTTCAGCGCGACTCTGTATAGCTGTGAGTGTCGCGGCTATGTGTTAAATTCTCAGTATTCTACTACGCAAGCGGCGGTGACCCAGTGTAGGCTACGTTAACATCGAGTTCATTCAGTAACGTAAATAAGTGAATTATCATTAATTTTTGTTTAACTAATAAATACTTAATTATATCTGTGCGCCGTTGTCAGCGTCGGGCGTTAAGAATTTAATAATTGTTGAAGATATAAACATCGCGCCAGTGGTAACTTAACGATAACGTCATTCAATTCTAGCGCGCCTAAGATTTACTAGAAAATTTGAAAACCTAGAAAATTTGAGAAATTCAGTTAGATTATTTTCGATAAATTAAACAGAGTTGAAACTAAATTATTTACAATAAATTCAGTGTAGTTCCTTTCGCGATAATATTCACTATATAATTTCAGTATATTTTGTTCAAGAATGCGGTAATTATCAATATTTTTCTAACATTTATAATGATCTTTCATTTAGAGACATGAAATTTTTACTTTAATTTTTACAATTGTGTTACCAGTCCATCGAGTGTCAAATAAATATAGTAAACTCATTACATTGTATCAAGATTAATTGTAGTAATTTCCTGGCGTTTAATGAATTAACGTAACCTACTATTTTTAGTGTATTTGTGCGCGTGTATCTTATTCATCGTATACAGTGTTTTTCTCAAAAAAAATAAATGCTAGTCGATGCCGTCGTGTACTCTATCTGTTTGTAGAAATTTTACGAATGCGAGACGAGGTTAATAAGACACAATAATTCCATTCATTGGTAGTAGGGAGTCAGCGAGATTCTGCCGCCGACAGCTGTCATCGTCTGTCAACAAGGTTAGGTGATTTATGGTTTTCACTGGGACTGGGGAACGCGGTGAACGACGTGAAGGAAAGATAGTTCCGGTCTAGATGTTCTAGAGGTTTAACGTAATAGGGTAGGAGATACCTTCGGAGACTATTGATCAAGTGATTACTTGTGGAAATCGGAGTTGTGTTAAAATTTCACCGCAATCGGTTGTCGGAATCAGAACTTCGCCTGTTTTCTCCGAGTAGGGTTAGGTTGCGAGGTGTTAGCGAGAATATGTCGTGTGATAAGATGACGCTCAGGAGTAAAGGGATGGTAGACAACGAGGCTACGGGGGGAGCTCCATCGACAGACACTCACCTGGTGGGGGTAGTACAGACGGTCGTCCTTGGGGGAGAATCCCAAGCGAACCCCACGGGGGGAGTAACGGATCCGGGGGCCCAAGGGGCGGCAGCCCTGGACGAAAGCAGGATTTCATTAGGGGGCTCTTGCTCAACTGACAGCACGTTGATTGGTGGGGTGATAGGAAGTGATGGGGTTGTGGACCCCACTATTAGAACATCCACCCCAGGTGGACAAGGAGTTCCCGGGGATGATGCCATTGCGGGTTCTCAAGGTCTGACGGTTCCTGGGCTTACGAACGTACACACACCACCTTCACAACCCCAACAATTACAACAGGTACAACCCGACGCACAACAACAAGCCCTACAGATGCTACTACAGGCACTGCAGGTTGCACCACAACAACAACAACAGATACAACAAGCGGTACCACAACAACAACCACAGATGCGACAAGTTGTACCACAACAACAGCCACAGATACAACAGGTGGCACAACAACAACAACAGATGCAACAAGTCGTAACACAACAAACAGATACAACAAGTTGTACCACAACAACAACAGCAGACATTACAGGTTGCACAACCACAACAACAACAGATACAACAAATTGTACCACACCAACAACAACAGATACAACAGGTGCTCAACAACCACAGGTACTACAGATGCTGCTACAGCTACTTCAAGGACAGAACGGTTCACAACACTCACACAATCAACAACAGGGTCCACGACCACCTTATCAGAGTAGTACCTCCAATAGTTACTCGCCTGGGGTAGCCCCTTGGTCACTGGGGAACCCCTCCTCATCCCAACCTTACACCCAACCCCTCATAGTTCCTTCCCCCCTGGTCAAGCACCCCCTTACACTCCCAGCACTCCATCCTATAGACCGGGACTTGTGGCGTCACTCCCGAAGTTGTCCTTGCCAAGGTTAAATTGTGCTGAGCTCCCATCGAATAAAGTAGAACGCAACCGTTGCGTAGAAAATTGGTTGTGGGAGATGGATTCTGTGTTAGCCGCGGCTCCTGATGATGAAACTAAATTACTCTGGCCACTGGGGCATGTGTGGGTCGCGACGGGCCCCTGAGGAAGTCTGAGGAATTCAGGCATTTGGTGACGTGGCCACAATTCGTGCAGGCCATCAAGGATCGATTTAAAGCAAAGATTACTAAAGAGGAGGCTCGTCGCTATTTAACGTCACTTCAGAGGGAGAAAGGCACTCAATTAAAGATTTTGGTGCCTTCCTTCGCACCAGAATAGCGATCTTACTCAGGAGTTGGGGTACGATGCGCAACAGGAGGACGGTTTGCGAAGCAGTTATTTTGTAAAGCCNACAAGTTGTACCACAACAACAACAACAGATACAACAAGTTTACCACAACAACAACAACAATACAACAAGTTGTACCACAACCAACAACAACAGATACAACAGGTTGCTCAACAACAACCACAGGTACTACAGATGCTGCTACAGTTACTTCAAGGACAGAACGGTTCACAACACTCACACAATCAACAACAGGGTCCACGACCACCTTATCAGAGTAGTACCCCCAATAGTTACTCGCCTGGGGTAGCCCCTTGGTCACTGGGGAACCCCTCCTCATCCCAATCCCAATCCCCTACACCCAACCCCTCATAGTTCCTTCCCCCCCTGGTCAGGCACCCCCTACACTCCCAGCACTCCGTCCTATAGACCGGGACTTGTGGCGTCACTCCCGAAGTTGTCCTTGCCAAGGTTAAATTGTGCTGAGCTCCCATCGAATAAAGTAGAACGCAACCGTTGCGTAGAAAATTGGTTGTGGGAGATGGATTCTGTGTTAGCCGCGGCTCCTGATGATGAAACTAAAATTACTCTGGCCACTGGGGCATGTGTGGGTCGCGACGGGCCCCTGAGAAGTCTGAGGAATTCAGGCATTTGGTGACGTGGCCACAATTCGTGCAGGCCATCAAGGATCGATTTAAAGCAAAGATTACTAAAGAGGAGGCTCGTCGCTATTTAACGTCACTTCAGAGGGATAAAGGCACTCAATTAAAAGATTTTGGTGCCTTCCTTCGCACCAGGATAGGCGATCTTACTCAGGAGTTGGGGTACGATGCGCAACAGGAGGAACGGTTTGCGAAGCAGTTATTTTGTAAAGCCTTGCCCGCTCATATCGGTCCTTACTTAGCTACGGACACGGCTTCCCTGAGTTTTAGGGAACTCGTACAATACGCCGAAGAACATATAGATGAGGACTTGGATGTGGAGGAGGCCCGGTCTTCGCCATATGTTAATGCGGTGAGCAGGAAGGTAGAGACCGAACAAGGGGCAATAGATCAGGGCCCCCCCAGACGAAAACGGGGGGCGGTGGACGCACGCAACAACCCCCACGTAATGATTGGTGGGACTCGCGTACGTGTTTTAATTGTGGGAAAAGAGGCCACGTGAAAGCGAGATGCCGGAAGGTGAGAACAGAAACATGAGAGAACCCCGCCTCGGGTGGTGGCAGACCTACGTTTGAGATGACGGTTGAAGGTGTGAGATTGACAGTTTTTGTGGACACCGGAAGTCAAGCAACTCTCATTAAAAAGTCAGCCTTCAGCACACTTAAAGAGACACGCCTTAAGCGTTGTGGGAAGCATTTAACAGCAGTGAATGGGCAACATATTAATATCTTGGGCCAGGCCACTCTTAATTTTGAAGTGGGTAAGGGAGAAGCTTACCCACACAATTGCACGATTGTCGAGAATCTTGCATTCCCTGGTCAGGTTTTGTTGGGAATGGATTTTCTGGGACGAGTTAACTTTTCGTTGTCTGCTCAACAGGGATCAAGGAAGTGCAGATTGAAGTTGGGCCAGGTAGTTTATCCCATTAAAATGGTAGATCATCCACCAGTAATTGCTTCCATTAGTAAGAAACAGAAGTACAACATTCACTACCCTAAGTTGTTGTTTAAGTCTCTTCCAGACACAGATAAGAAATCATGTGGGTTACATGCCTTAGTGAAACAATATTGCCCACCCCATTCAGTAAGTTCCTTAAAGTATCAGTGGGACGTCACATTGCACCAGGTACCATCCTTCAGGTGGCTGGGAGATGTGACAGGTTGTTGATCCCTCATCATTTGATCACAGTGCTTGATAAAGGTGCTCTCATCCCAGTTGTCAATCTCTCGCACAAAACCTATCGTTTCAGGGCAGGTGATAGGGTGTCTCAGGCTACAGTTGTAGAAAATACAGGAATTTTTCAGTATCAAAGCCAGGAGGAGATGCCAGCCACCACAGCACAATGTAGTGCGCTGAATGTTACAGATAGTACACAGGGAAACACAAGACCGAGACAGGAAAAGTAGTAATACTCAGGAAGTTGATAAGTTAATCTCGGCTCTGGATTTGCAACATGTGCAACAGTCAGATAGGAAACTTTTGAGAGGGATTTTACGTAAATTCCCTAGACTGTTTGCAACAGAAGACGATCAAATCGGGCTTCTGGATAGGATCGAACATGTGATTCCTACAGGTGATCATCCTCCTATTTACACCCGTCAATGGAGGCTTCCGGAACGGGCGAAGGAAGTAATTAGGGATGAGTGTCAGAAGATGTTGAGACAGAATGTGATAGAGCCTAGTACATCACCATGGTTGTCGCCAGTAGTGTTGGTACGTAAACCAGATGGTAGTTATAGGTTTTGTGTTGACTACCGAAAGATAAATGAAATTACTAAAGGTGATGTGTATCCTTTGCCACGGATACAAGAAATTATAGATCAGTTTGGGGCAGCCAAATACTTTTCCACTCTGGATGCGAAATCTGCGTATTGGGCCATACCAGTAGCTGAGAAAGATAGAGAGAAGACCGCCTTCTCTGATGGGGTTCATACTTATCAATTCAAGCGGATGCCTTTCGGGTTAAAGACAGCGCCTTCATCATTCCAGAGGGCTATTAATTATATCCTCAGTCCAGTCTTGGGAAGGCACTCATTAGCGTACCTGGATGATGTGGTTATCTACTCTAGGACGTTCGATGAGCACTTACGAGATTTGACTGAGACGTTGTCACTATTAGATAAGGCGGGCTTCAAACTTAACGTGAGTAAGTGCACTCTGGCGTCTCAGAAATTCAAGTTTCTGGGATTCCAGGTGAGCACAGATGGTATCCGACCTGACCCCGACTCCTGTCGTGCCATTGCTGACATGCCAACACCTAAGACAGCAAAGGATGTTCGAAGGTTTCTGGGGGCAGCCGGATATTTCCGTCGCCACATAGAGGGTTTTGCAAGTACAACAGCACCGTTAACTGAGCTTACTAAGAAAAATGTTAAATTCGTTTGGAAACCTGAGCATGATAACGCTTATGCAAAATTAAAAAGTCAACTCATTACAACCCCAGTATTGGCAGTACCTGATTTTGATAAGGAGTGGGAAGTACACACTGACGCCAGTGGTATAGCTATTGGTGGGTGCTTAATGCAACGTGATAATGACAATCTTCCTCACCCTGTAGCATATTTCAGCAGGAAGGTTAAGGGTCCGGAGGTCCGCTATTCTGCAACGGATAGGGAAGCTTTGGCTGTGGTAGAAAGTGTCAGGTACTTTGAACCGTATCTTTTCCAACGTCACTTTGTCATTTATACAGATCACAGAGCTTTAACTCATATTTTTAAGAAAAGAACTAAGTGCCCTCGCATGTCACGTTGGTCTCATGAACTAGCTGCTCACTCGTTCCAAATACTTTACAAGCCTGGTCCATCACATGTTGTACCAGACACTTTGAGTAGAAACATTGCTACTATTAATGTAAATCTTAATATTGAAAATATTTCCAGCGAGAAAATGCGAGAATTCCAGATGAACGAACCAAGGTGGAAAGAAATTATTGAACTTTTAGAGGGAGGAAAATATCCGTCAAAGAAAAGTAATTTAGCAATTCATGATTTTGAAATGAAGGATGGGGTCTTATATTATGTAAAGGGACAGAAGGATCGTGCAGTATTTCAGCTGGTTATCCCAGAAGTGTTGAAGAAGTCAGCGTTGAAACTCGCGCATGCGTCTAAGATTGCAGGTCATCCGGGGATTTTTAAAACTCACATGAAAGCCAAGTCACTCTTTTTCTTCCCCGGTATGTTAACAGAGGTCATTAACTTCGTTAAGTCCTGTGGTCATTGTCAAAGGAGGAAAGGTACCCTTAAGGTACAAGCTCCATTGCAAGAATTCCCAGATATTTTGGAACCTTTAGATCGGGTGGGGGCTGATCTGATTGATCTGCATCACAGTCATTCAGGAAACCGTTACGTATTGGTGTTGGTAGACCACCTTTCCAGGTACACCACACTGATTGCCTTGCCTCAGAAAGATTCACGAACTGTTGCAAAGGCGTTCTTAGATAGGTTTGTCACTGTATTCGGTCCCCCTAAAGTATTAGTTTCTGACCGTGGTCAGGAATTTAATGGGAATATTTTCAGAGAAGTATGTAAAATTGTAGAAACCACTTCAGCATTCACTACGGCTTATCACCCTCAGGCTAACGGTATGACAGAACGGACGAATCGATCAGTTAAAGATATGCTTGCAATTCTTGCAGAGCATGATGTCAATTCGTGGGACGAACACCTCCCCTATGTCCAGTTTGCTCTGAACACTGCCATCCATCAGTCCATTAACACCCAACCCCTTTTGTTGTTCACAGGTCATTCATGTAATTTCCCATCAGGTCTGCTTAACAGACATAATATTGCATATGGGGAAGACTACCCATCAGAAGTTTTAAATAAGATGAAAAATGCATGGAGAATTGCAGCTAGGGCTTCCAAGACAGCACGAGATCGCTATGCTCAACATTATGACAAAAAGGTACGACCCCTTGAATTGAAAGTCGGGAGTCTTGTGTTGAGAGTTAATGAGGCGGCTCCCGCCAATCAGAGTAGGAAACTTGCACCTAGATGGCGGGGCCCTACCGAGTAATTGAAAGAAAAGGTCCGGTTAATTTTGTTATTAAAGGTATTTTTGAAGACCAAGTTGAGAGAACAATTCATATTAATAAATTAAAACCTTATCACGCGAGGGAGGAACTAGAGCTGCCTTCAGCAAGTCTAATTCCTGACCTGTCTAATGATCCAAGTGATGAGTCAGATGATGAGGATGACCTCCTGTCAAACCTCATCAGTAGTCAAGTTCAATCTTGTCACCCTATGGTAACAAGGTCGCGAGCTGTACAGTAAGTGTAATGATCTTCCCTAGTCAGGTTTAGTAAAAGTTCATATAATCCTGTAGAGGCAATGGTGTGTAGTTACTGATGTGCATGACTCAGGTAGCATACTTGCCTTGCTCTGGGGTTTCCAACTTCCTATACCTCAGAGTAATATCCATGCTTCCGCCATTTGTTGTTGACTGTCTTTCTCAGGTCTGACGGTACACCAGTTCCAGCCTCCCAGTCACACGTGAACCAAGGATCGAGATCAGCAGGTCTGGGGATGACCCACCTGGCTGATAAGATCGGGGTCTGAGGCACGTTACATAAAGTCCTCCCCCTTGTACCCGGTAACTCGTCAATTGGTTATCCGGAAGGGGTGACTGACGTACAGTCACCCAGCCGACACCTCACGTCACTAACGAGGTTGTCCCAGTCCAGCCATGCTGTCTTCACGGAGCAGAGTCAGTCACCATCACAACCGTGGGCTAGCTGTCTCAAGGTCACCAACCAAGTCCACCAGCCGCTAAGTCAAGACTGCGGAAAACCGGAAGTGGAAGACGAGTGGAAACGAAGAAGAACGCTAATTGCAACGACTGTAAGCTCTCTCAAAACCTGCGGTTGCGTCGTCTGTGGAAACGAAGAGGCAACACGGCGGTCCCGGGTACGAACAGCACTACCCCTACAGAGTGCTGCTGTTTCGCCAGAGGAGGTACATCCCTGTATCTCGGCCCAAGCTCAGCTGCACGAGGGGTTGCACGGAAAGGTGTACCGGCCCAGTAGTACCGGGATAACAAGTAAACGTCGGTAGATGACGTCGCCCAGGAGCTGAGGCAGGGCCCACCTGTCCTGTCACCATGCCATCCTCTTCAACGCCACTCGAACCTCACTACCAACGCGAGACATCATGACACGTCGAAGCTGTGCTCTACGGTGGCAGCCATGGTTAACAACAATCCATCATGACTGTTGGAAGCGATAAGAAGAGGTGAACCCGGGTTCCTGTTAGCGGGGTCCACCTGAGCTGACAGCCGCCAGCTGTCAGCTGTCACGCAAGCCAGGACGGGCAGTACGAGACCCCTGTACTGTCCGTAGTTGGCCGAGGCCGGAAATGGAACTTCCAGATGACCAGGATCTCCAAGCAACTTGAGGTAGTCGCCGGAATCTACAGCAACGAGATGTCACCAGGACCGAACGATAGAACTTTTGTATAGAAAAGTTATATGAAATGAACTTTAAGGAATATAGTAAACTGTGTTAACTCGGAACAGTTAGTTCAACTTTCTAATTTTCCATCTGATAGTAACACCTCTGTACACCTTCGGAACGCTCTCTGGAACAGTATTAAATGTTGAAAACTAGAACTAGTGAAATAGAAAAAGAAATCTAGAAAGTGAACATCTAGAAATTGTTACTAGAAAATTACCTTGTCTCTAGAAAAGTTGTTTGAGTGAACTGTTTTGAGAACCATCTAGTAGGATCTCTAGAAACGTTGATCAGTGGGGAACTTTATCTAGATTTTTCTAGATCCTAGATACTGATATTTATATATTTTTTTAATTTTTTTTGTGGATTACTGAACAATAAGGGGTGGTACACAGTCTGAAAAATGTGTTCACCCGCTGTTGTTGTTGGTTAGAGACATGTCTGTGGACATCGAATTTTTTTTAATAAAAATATTTTTGTGTATTTTCTTTAGGTTAAGGATTTGGACACGCTGTGGTAGGCAGTTGCCACAGGTGTGGGACACGGGGTCCCTGAGAGGGAATTTCCTCTATATTTTGATAGAATTTTTATTTTTAATGACATTGATTTTTTTTAATGTTTCTATGTGATGTGTTTGATCTTTATTCCAGGTGGAATACTGGGATAGCTGAAGGCTATCGGCTGACTTTAGCTAGTTGTTAGGTTTTGATTTTCCCGGTTATTGGTTATCAAGACAGTTATCAAGACAGGTATAGGATGTTTGGTCTTCCAGGTAGTTGGAAGGGTACAGGGCTGTATCCAAGTGGACAGCCAGGATTATAGGGACGGTCTCTGTCCTTATGTTATGTATTATTTCTGTGTTTGTTGTATGTATACGTGCTGGGGCACACCTTTGGGGGTGCCATTATTTTTGTTTGGAGGAAACATTATTTGTTTTATGTGTTTTACCATTATTAGTTAGGATTAGATAATTATTTCTTTTGTTTGAGGCAATGGGTCATTTATTGTTGAGTTAAATGTTGGTTGTGGAGTAATGTTCATGATAGGTCAGGGTTTTGGATAAGAAAAGTGTGTGTAAATTTCTTTACACACAAATTTCTTAATTTCCGAGGAGGGGGAGTTGTAATGATCTGGCGCGTAGATCATTGCTTCTCCCTTCTCCCTCCCTTCTCCCTTCCTCCTCCCTTCTCCCTTTCTACTCTCTTTCTCCCCTTCCCCGTGGGCCAACCCATCTTTCGTCAAGGGTCATAAAGCTTGAAGCCTGCTCCCCTTGGCCTTCCCATCTTCGGAAATTAGTCAGTGACAAACTTTTAGAAACAATACTCCAGGGCCAATAAAACTTGTGTTCTCGAATTTCGGGCAGCCAGAGAGAGCCACCCGTCGTGTGGGCGTTTCCTGTCGTACCGTGGGAACGATGTGTGAGCCTATGGGAGAAAAACAGATCTTTCAGAAACAAGGCCTATGTCTCCAGGACTTAAGGGGCGGAGCTAGTCTGAGTTGTATGGTCTGAGAGTGACACTCTGCGCTCATTGGTTGAGTAGGAAGTCAGTCTCAGGAGTGCCTGCCATGCCATTGGCCGGTCTCTAGTTCACCCAGTTATGTTTAAATCCATTGGCCTAGGCTGGGAGAGGCGGAGTTAAATTGGGCCTAGGAGTGTGGTAGCATTTTTTGTAAGAGAGAGAAGTCAGTGTGTCTGGGGAGTTTCAACTGACCGGTGCATGTCAACTGACCTGCAACAGCCATTCAACATCTTTTGGCAAGCTGTAATATTGAAGGTAGTGTGCTCCAAGGTTTCTTGTATATCAGTATTTAGCACCATTTGCCTCGCAGTATTTAGAGTAGGCTATAATTTCTATTGTTTTAATTATACAGTTTTCAATAAATAAAATAATATTAATGTCATTTTGGTGAGTTATCTACCCCCTTTGATTATTTGACTGTGTTATCCATCCTGGTGATTCTCATGTGCTGTGTTAGAAATTCCCCTGTGTTTCTCCATCTTAGGAATTAAAGTCAATCGAGAATCTCCCGTTCAGTTCAGTAAGATTAAATTATTAATTCATTCAATTTCAATCGCTGGTCCGTTGAGCTCCCTGATTATCGAGTCCCTTCCTTCCTGGGGACCAATAATTATAGACACATTCATTCATTTGGAAGGTGGTGGCAGTGTATAAAGGTAAGAAGATTAATAATCCCTATTTCCTTGTGATATTCCTCATTTAATATTCAGCTTATATTCGTGACAGTCCAGCGAGGGGTCATACTGGTTCGTTAATAGTGTTTGCTGGTTTTTAAGTGTGGACAGGGTATTACAATAAAGATATTACGATATATTACAATGGTGATATAACGGGGTATTACAATGGTACACATCAGCAGTAGATGTTATAGTAGAGAAACGTTACAATAATGGTATAGCAAACGTTACAATACATGACTTACTATTAACAATGCTAATAAAGCAAATAGCATCTGCTCGTAGCACATTATGCACCAAACCTATGTAGTACTTAATCCTACAAAATGCCTTAATCCTACAAAATACTTTAATCCTAACACTCCTCCCCTTTTACTTAAACTCTACCCCTACATGCTAAAGTCTATCAGGCCGTCGAATGATTATTCCTGATTTTCTTAACTGGTGCTCAAATCTTTACTTCTGGGGAAACTTCTGAATACTTGGCTGGGCGGTATAGCGACGGTCTCGCTTTATGCAGGTCTGCGTTCAATCCCCGACTGCTCGAGTGGTTGGCCACCATTCCTTTCCTCCCGTCCCATTCCAGATCCTTATCCTGACCCCTTCCCAGTGCTATATAGTCGTAATGGCTTGGTGATTTCCCTTGATAATTCCCGATAGTTCTTTCCTTTAATAACACAAAGCCCACCTCTACTGGGAAGCATCTACCTCCAGCTTTAAAAAGATTTTCCCAGTAAAATTAGTGAGCACTGGAGAATTTACCATTCCTGTTTATATTCCTGAAGGCCTTCTCATCTCTTGCTACCCACCTAAATCTAGTCTCTTTTTTCACTAATTCATACAAGGGAGCTAATTTTGTTGAAACGTTCTTCACAAACTAACACAAATATGTGTTACCATCCTTACAAAAGACTTTACTTCCCCCACTGATGTTGGAGCTGGGGCATCCCACTATAGCGGCAACATTTTTGTGAAAAGAGTAAAGTCCTTACCTGAAATTGGTACTCCAGGCATTTAGTGGCATTGGTCTTCAATGCTGTTTTAACTCTTGCATAACACTAGATTAGAAAAGTTTTGAATCTTCGTGCAAGAGCACAAAGTGAAGATTAATATG
>WNGS01098619.1:0-13518 GCA_020271785.1 Procambarus virginalis
GGTAAATACTGGTTCAGTAACAGGATTGTTGATTTGTGGAACCAATTGCCGCGTAACATTGTGGAGGTGGTGGTCCCTCGATTGTTTCAAGCATGAGTTGGACATGTAATGAGTGGTGATTGGGTGGTTTAAATAGGAGCTGCCTCGTATGGGCCAATAGGCCTTCTGCAGTTGCCTGTGTTCTTATGTTCTTATGCATGAATGTTCGTAATAAGGCAAATAGGACACTGGGATTTATTATCGAAGCGTTAGTAACAAGACACCTGGTGTGGTTCTTCATCTATATCTTGCTCTAGTTTAGGCCCATTTATTTAGTTTATTCTATGATGAAAAACGCATATAGTAACCCTCACGTCCACTAGTGCTCTTGGGAAGTGGAGACTATTTGAGGTGTATATATGCCTCGAAACTCTGCTTCTTTTAAGGGTCTGATGTGGTGTAGTTGTTAATGCGACTAGTTATGGCAGCTACTGGAAGGTAGTTGTGCTTTCTGGGTCGAGTCCCACTGGTGGACTCGTTTTCCAAAGATTGTTAACTTCACTTGTGGTTTATGCAAGTATAGGAATATATATATATATATATATATATATATATAATATATATATTATAATATATATAATATTAATATATATATATATATATATATATATATATATATATATATATATATATATATATATATATATATATATATATATATATATATATATATTAGGGGTACCACCTCTGGTGCAATTGCAGGGACCCACATCCTCGAAGAAGAAAACAAAGAGCATTCAGAGAAGATCTTGTGGATTCTCACTGAATACTTAATTCTTTTCTTCTCCTACCACCCCTATTATTTTTTTGTATGTTTTGTTTTATTTTATTGCAATGCTACAGTTTACAGAGAACACACACACACACACACAATATATAACAATTAAACAATCAGCGTTCGAAGACCTCGTCCAGCTCCTCGGAGGTTGGGTGCGTACCCAGGATACAGCACGCATTTCCCCTCTGCACTGCGACACTGAGGCGCTGGAATAGGAAACTGGCTGCTCGTGGGTCTCTAGTTTTCCCAATGAGTTCCTCACCAACCTCCTTTAAAAACTTGAGTGCACATTTACCCCAGGCGCCCAGAGTCTCTGAGCCTATCGGCACGAACCTGTAACAACGTTCTAGGTTTCTGTACTTGTGGATTTTCTGGGTCTCCCTGAAGGTGGCTGCCCCACCTCCCTCCGCTGAGCTGTAACGTAAATAGGTATCAGCCAATGTAGATGCACAGGTGTAATCCCATACGACCTGTTTACCTTCCCTCCATGGCTGCAGGGTGACTCCATCTGGGCGTTTTTGGCTGTTGTCAGGTCTGCACAGCTGGGGTTCCCTTTGTGCTGGACACCCAGCTGTAGCCAAACTTCTCTTGATGATGTCATTGACTGCCTCGTGTCTGGCAATCTTTCCCTGTGTCTTACGACAGATGAGACCATGGCTGCCGTATTGGTCTGCCCGTGCCTGGCCGCAAATACACCGGTGCTCGGTGGAGATAGGGGCGGCAAGGCGCAGAGCAACACCAATACTTAGGGCCCGATGATCCAGGCGGGTGCCCAAGGCGGAATTAGGGACTGCCAACAGGAAGTCCCCAGCATGGGGGCTTGCACAGCTAGGAGACGCGCTCTGTCCTTCTGAGAAGCTACGTCCAGCAATGCTTTGGCGATGTTCTCCACTATGGGCTATCCCATTTGGCCTGTTTACCGTCGTTTGGACAAGTTGGTCGGGTGTGTGAATTGGCGAGTGTGTCCCACCGACCAGCTCCTTCCACAAATTTGGGATCACGAATCCCAATGGAGTTCCTTAGGTATTCTGGTAGTATTTCCTTCACTAATTCACTTGTAGCACTGGTCGAGGATAAGAATGCCGGCAATGCTAACTGTGTCGCCTTGCGAATACCTATACCCCCGAGTCTAACTGGGAGCGTTGCTTGGTCCCACTGGTCATCTTGCAGGGAGAGGTTTAACACTTTCATAGTTATTGTCTTTAGGAGTGAATCGTATTCCGTTAATTTTGGGCTGTCAAAAGAAGGAGCACACCTGAGGAAATAGGTAAGTCTGGGCAAGGCCAGGCACCTTGTAAGAAGGTACAACGCATCATGAGCATCCAAAGCCCCTATTCGCGCCTCCATCCTCCTCAGGTCTTTAAGCTTTTCTTCGAGGACTACCTCAATGGCGTTCGAGCCCAGAGGTGCCCCTAGCAGCACACTGTCGGTGGGAGCGATCACTTGGGCTCCTGGCAATAAGATTTGTACTGCATTTATGATTGGTTGGTTGGACGAGATGATTTCACACTTTGATGGATTTAGTGTAAGGCCTAACTCCTCTCCCCTAGATTTCACTAGCTGAAGATCTCCTAGTAGGGATTCCTGTGTCCCTGCCAGGGTGCCATCGTCCAGGAACCAGATGTTGAATTCGCTGGACAACCTACTTGTGACCTCCTTAGCTGCCATGCAGAAAAGAAAAGGGGCAAGTGGGTCTCCCTGCTGGACACCTTCTGCGGAAACAACTTCATGTTCCCCAAACAACAGTGTCGATTCCCTACTGTACCCTGCTGAAACGAAAGGAAGTAGACAAGGAAAGCTGGTTCGAACTGCTTCCAGTACCACATCCCTTTTTACCTGGTTGAAGGCATTTTTAAAGTCTAATTTAATTAATGCCTTATTTACTGGGAGGTCCTTGATATAGGCTCGTGCTGCATGAGCTGCTGCTTCACAGCCATGGGGGACACCAAAACCTAGTTGATGGGGTCGAAGCATCGTTGCAGCGTCTATGCTGATTTTTCTGACAGCTGCCCTAGCAACAAGGCGCCGAAGTGTGTTGCCCACGGCAATGGGTCTGACTCCACCATCCTTCTTCTTAAGGGCACAAAGGGATGCTCCGAAGAAGAACGGTTTAATATATATATATATATATATATATATATATATATATATATATATATATATATATATATATATATATATATATATATATATATATATATATATATATATATGTGAGAAAGCTGCATGAACGCGCAAGCCATATATCACTAAGAACTCTTTGACCCGACCAGGATTCGAACCCATGCCGTCCAGGATCACCCCTAAACGTACACAGTACCGTGACCACCATCATTGGTGCGGTGGTCACGGTACTGTGTACGTTTAGGGGTGATCCTGGACGGCATGGGTTCGAATCCTGGTCGGGTCAAAGAGTTCTTAGATATATATCTATATATATATTATATATATATATATATATATATATATATATATATATATATATATATATATATATATATATATATATATATATATATGCAATTGCCGGTCACAAAACACTGATCATTTTATGCGGAAAATCCACAGAGAAAAATGAAAGGAGGTGAACGTTTGGCTCGTTAGAGCCTTTGTCAACACCAGACTGACAAGAGGAGAAGGGAAGGGGGAGGAAACGTTCACCTCCTTTCATTTTTCTTTGTGGATTTATATATAATATATATATATATATATATATATATATATATATATATATATATACTATATATATATATATGACCGAAAAGTAAGATTAATAATTCTAACACGAAATTTCTCAATGTTTCTTATATTCTTTTTCACTGTTGATGGTAATTGAAAAATCAATTTTCCAAAGTTCATTTTTATTTCTAGTCTGACGCGACACTTGAGCGTGTTTCGTAAAACTTATTACATTTTCAAAGACTTTAGTTTACACACACACAACTATAAATGAACAGAGTTTAAACAGCTTTGACTTTTTTATACCTGCATTTGGGTGAGGTGGTATGTTACAATAGTTTTGGATGAGGTGAAAACAAACTTTCAACACAACACAGAACGCGAAACAATGGGTATAAGCTAAAGGGAAGAATAGAAGTAACTGCAGAGGGCCTATTGGCCCATATTTCTTGATGCTTCTATATTGGAGCGGAGCCTTGAAGTGGGTAGAATATAATTGTGCATTAGTTGGCTGTTGATTGCAGGTGTTGACTTCTTAATGTGTAGTGCCTCGCAAATATCAAGCCGCCTGCTATCGCTGTATCTATCGATGATTTCCATGTTTTTTGTTAAGACTTCTCTGGTGATGGACTGGTTGTGGGAAGAGATTATATGTTCCTTAATAGAGCCCTGTTGCTTATGCATCGTTAATCGCATGGAAAGAGATGTTGTTGTCTTGCCTATATACTGAGTTCTTTGAGGCTTACCGTCCCCAGTAGGCATTTGAAGGCATAGACGACATTGGTCTCTTTCAAAGCGTTCTGCTTTGTGTCTGGAGAGTTTCTCATGGGTAGATGGCAGTTTTCTTGGTTTTATAGTAAATCATCAATTGTATCTTCTGATTTTTGTCTGTAGGGATAACGTTTCTATTAACAATAACTTTCAGGACCCTTTCCGCCGTTTTATGAGCTGTGGAAAAGAAGTTCCTGTAAAATAGTCTAATAGGGGGTACAGGTGTTGTGTTAGTTGTCTCTTCAGAGGTGCATGGCGTTTCACCTTCCTTCTTATGATGTCTTCAACGAAACCATTGGAGAAGCCGTTGTTGACTAAGACCTGCCTTATCCTACAGAGTTCTTCATCGACTTGCTTCCATTCTGAGCTGTGGCTGAGAACACGGTCGACATAAGCGTTAACAACACTCCTCTTGTACCTGTCTGGGCAGTCACTGTTGGCATTGAGGCACATTCCTATGTTTGTTTCCTTAGTGTAGACTACAGTGTGGAAATCTCCGCTCCTTTCCATGACTGTTACATCTAGAAAGGGTAGTTTCCCATCCTTCTCCATCTCGTAAGTGAAACGCAACACGGAATTCTGCTCAAATACTTCCTTCAGCACTTGCAGATGTCTGACATAAGGTACCTGTGTAAAAATGTCGTAACATACCTGCAGTATATGGCCGGTTTCAAGTTCATATCGACTAAGACCTTTTGTTCGATGGTACCCATGTAGAAGTTCGCAAACAGGACACCTAGGGGGAGAACCCATGGCGACCCCATCTACTTGCTTATACATGTGCCCATCCGGGCTCAAGAAGGGTGCATCTTTAGTACAAGCTTGAGTAGTTTCCTTCGTTTTTTTCTGGTGTGTCAAGAGGATACAGGCCGGATTACGATACACTCTGTCCGCTATCATCCCGATTGTTTCATCCACAGGACGTTGGTAAACAGTGATTCTACGTCCAACGAGGCTCTTATCCCTGTGGCCTGTGTTCCCCTCAGTAAGTCAACAAATTCCTTTGGAGACTTCAGGCTGAAGGTGCAAGGGACATAAGGAGTCAGCAAGCCGTTGAGTCGCTTCGCTAGTCTTTACGTGGGTGTGGGTATCTGGCTAATGATTGGCCGAAGTGGGTTCCCAGGCTTATGTGTCTTGACATTTCCATACGCATATCCAGGCTTATATTCCCCAATAATCTTTGGCAGATGGAGTCCGGATTTCTTGGCGTTCACAGTTTCGATCAATTTGTTGACCTTTGCCTTCAATTCGGCTGTAGTGTCCTTCGTTACCCTTTGGAATTTAGCTTGGTCAGAGAGAATGAGGTTCATTTTCGCCAGATATTCGTCTTTTTTAAGAATGACGTATATTGGCGACTTGTCACCTCTCTGACGACTATCTCCTTTTTCTCACGAAGGCTCTTAGCTGCCACTTTGAGCTCAGGGGACAGTATGGTGCTTCTGTAATTGCTTCGATTCTTTCCTCCTTCCGCAATAAGTTCTGCTTGTAAGGTGTATTTGCTGGTGACCTTCTTTGTGTCTCGAGGTCGAATATGTCGTCCAACAGGATCTCCAACTCCACTTTCCGAGCCATCTCACTTGGTCTGGACATTACGTGACAGTTTATACCCAGATTTAGGAGAGTGAATTGGTCCTCAGTGAGGTGATTCCTACAGATCAGGAACCGGCTCTTGTTCTTGGAATTGCCACGGTCCTCCATATAACTTTGTTAGTTTCTTGATTATTATGATTTCACTGGCCTCACGATCATGTCTATATGTCACGATCTCACAGTGTTTCACATACTCTACAGATTACTTTTTGTAATATTACTGTGAATGCACTCACTTGATCACTGAACTTTTCTTTATTTATATACTTCCTCTCACAGAGATATCACTGGCAATCACTTCACGTATATGATATTATTCAGCACACAATCATGTCATATATAAATCAGTAATCAAACTTCAGGCATATATATATCAATAGATCATAGAGAGATCAACACACAGGCATTTATATCGATAGATTATAGAGATCAACACACGGCATTTATATCAATAGATTATAGAGATCAATCCACAGGCATTTATATCAATAGATTATAGAGATCAATACACCAATATCTGGTTTACTACCAATATATATAATAATAATAATCACAGATCAATAATAATAGTCACAGTAAATTCTCTGATGAATCTTGGTGCTTGCACACACCCACACATAGATATATATGTAAATTGATACTGTGAGCGCTCTGGGCAGCCTCACCACATACTGTGCTCTCTGTGACTTAAACTCAAGTGAGACTTGCTCACGACATATAAAATATCCTGACAAGAATATATATAGCTAACTAAAGGGGAAATGGGAGGGAACTGTAAACACCTACTTCACCTATCCTAGGATGACAGTTGGGTTGTAGCTCCTGGTCCAGGCTCTCGCCTCGTTCATCCAGAAACACAAGCCCACGCCTTAGGATGTCGCGTCTCGCCGCTTCTGTACACAGCAGGTCCGTGCTTCTTTCCCTACAGTACGTCGCAGGGTTGAAGTCGGTCTCCTGGCCGTCAACTTTCCTCCCAACTACGGCAGCCAGCCTACGTCTCGGCGGTCGTCGTACGTTTCCCAATTAGTCCTTGTCACTGTACTCCCAGAGTAACTGCCTCTCACCACTACGAAGTCACTGAAGTTATCAGCCGTCCCGGACGACACACGCACAGCACCCGACTTCAGAGCACTTGAAGCTCACAACACTGTCAATTCCCTCGTCGTCTAGATATATCGCTAGGTATTTGGGAAGACTTCTCGACGTGCTTGCATCCAACTGTTGACTCGTAGGGTTCCACGAAGGTGGGGTTACTGTCAAACTTGACAGGATCGTCGATCACACGTTCAACCTGGTTGACAAGGCTGTCAACCTGGTTCACTCACGGTGGGTGGCCCGGCCACTAAGCTGCCTCTTATACTGGTGAACTGCCAACGACGACACACGTCGATGCCCGGCCCACTTCTTGCAACGCACCTGTCCCTGAGCACTTGTTGCTCAATATTCTGTCAATTCCTTATCTGAGCCACTTCTGGGTTGCAGGAAGACCTCACAGAGTGCGTGCCAACAACTGGAGACGCTTAAATCCACCGGAGTTCGGTAAATCCGTCACTCTGACAGGATGACCGATCGCGCGTCCTACCTCTCGGACGTGTCGTGAAAGACTGATATCGCCTGGCGCCAACACGGCGGACCCCCTATGCCTATGTGACGTCACTTTTCCCAAAGTTGGTTTTCATTGGCTCCCAGTGCCATGTCGCTGACGGTGACCAATCTGGCGCCACTGACGTCACACAGTTTTGGCGGGAGAACAGACTTGCCAGCGCCATATTGGCTCCCTAAAGGGCCTATCCCACAGGCCAAAATACTACATTTTCGCAAATTTCTCGGCTCTTCGAGAATACTGTTCTCTCCCACATATGTTCAATTGTTGCCTGCAATGTAGAGAACGCTCGGGAATAGTGGACATGACTCTTACAGCAGGCGTGGGAGAATTAGAAGGGGGGGAACACCGTCACATACCCCTCCCCTTAAAATAAGAGTCATGTCTGGTTAGTGCATGCGGGACAACGCATCTGCGACTACGCTGTCCTTTCCACTAAAAATCTTGGCTTCCAGCCAGTATTGCAGCCGCCAATGTGTGACACTCCTCATGTGTCTGCAGACCGTCTTCAAGGTCATCCTGGGCGTCCACTGCTTACCTATTACGGACCGAGGGCTCCACACCTCACGTCCGTTCACCAGCTGGAACTGTGAGAAGTTTAACGGTTCTGCCACTGCTTTGCAAATGGCCAACAAAACAGGGCCCGCTGTCTCTTCCCACTCGTCTTCCTGCTCTACGCAGAACATTCTCAGAGCTGTCTCTGAGGTGGAGTGGAGTCTTCCGACCGCCCCCTTCGACTGCGATCGGTAGGGCGACGACCGAATCTGCATCACTCCCCGATTTATCATTGTTCGTCTGACACACTCAGACCGGAATATATTTCCACTGTCAGCCTGATTTTCCCTGGGCCTCCTCACCCAAGAGAAAAGATGTTGTAGTTGCCCAGCCACTTCTCTCGACGTTGAACGTCGCATCGTGGTCATCCCTAGGTGACCCGCAGAGTCAACAGCGTGCAACGGACTCAACACTGCCGCTCTGCACTTGGCTGGCAACGCTACTTGATCTCTCGTACCTGGAGAGGCTTTTCCGACCTCCATCCTTACAGGTTTACACTGTCTCATTAATATGCCTTTATGCCTGTTAAAGTGAGTAGCTTTCTCGGGACCAATACGTCCTCCTTTGACCTTACAAATCAACTTGGGGAATTCTGCCTGCTGCATCTCCTCGAGACGAGTGCGGTCCATCCCTGAGAACCGGTGAGGGTCACCTGTACCTCACCTTCTGGGCTGCCTTCGCCCTCCACTCGCTCTCCGGGTTCCATGACGAGGTGATCAATTCCCAGGCCGGCGGACGTCTCCTCGTCGGCCTTATCAGATCCACGTCCTCCTCGTCCTTCGCACTGCCTCGGAATACAGCACAGACAGGGAACGCCTCCATGGCGATTCCTTTCTCGTCCCCACAGGCGTCGAACACTTCGCCTTTCTTCTCTAAGTGCTCCAAGCACTCCTCGTCCTTCACGAGGTTCGGTAGGACACGTCCTCCACATGCGTCATTTCCCAAAATGACCTGTGCCTCCCTCGTGGGCATCGTCGCACAGACCCCCACTACTAGGGTTTGGCATCCATAAACCGAACTCAGGGTTACCTGGTGTAGGGGCATCTGCACTGGGCCTCCCACAGTGGTCACACTTGCCTCACCTACACAGGTATTCTCGTGACACTCAGGGAAAAGGGTTCTGCTCACCAGGGTAAATTCCGCCCCAGTATCTCTCAGCATCATTACCGGGATGGGGTCTGCGTCCCCCACCCTTACAGTTCCCTCACGCACGAATGGGTTAGCCTCCTTCTTCCTACGTACGGGTCCATCCCGCACTCCTTCGGCTAACTGGTCCTCTACCCGCACAAAAGCAACGTAACCCCGCTGCTTAGGACGTCTACATTCGCGCGCCATGTGTCCTATTAACCCGCAGTTGAAACAACGGATCCTTCTTCTTCCGCGGACTCCTCTTGCGCCTTCCAAAGACTCATGCTCAGCATCTCCGGCCGTGACGATAACAAGATCTCTTGAGCTCTCCCTCGGTGACTTCTTCGGCGGTTCCACAGCACTCTTCTGTCCTCTGCTGTCTCCATTCGAGGGGTAGGACTTGGGAGAACTCGGTCCTGTCCTCCATCCGTCCGACCTTCTATTATTCCTCCCATAACTGGAGAATGCGGGCGGTCGGTGCTGTCCCTCTCGACATGGACGTAAAGCTTCCTCTAGCATGTCTGCTCGATCGGCTGCGGCTCTCGGGTCCTTGATGTCCGCCTCCTTTACTCTCACCCTAATCTCGGGAGAGAGCACGGACATAAACTTTTCCATGACCATTAGCCTCTTGATCTGTTCAGCCGATCTTGCTCCTTCTGACTCCAGCCATTTCACGAATTTCCTCTCCATGTCCCTCGCCGTCTCCGCATACGATTTTCCTGGCGATCGGGTACATTCTCTAAACCTTTTCCTATAGCACTCCGGCGTCAGCTTGAACGAATGGAGCACGGCCCGTTTTACTGCATCATAGTTGGTACACTCCTGGAGGTCGAGCATGTTGTAAGCTTCACGAGCTTCACCAGTGAGCCTTCCTTGAACTAGCTCCGCCCACTCTGCCCTCGGCCACTTCTTCAACGTAGCGACCCTTTCGAAATGCTCGAAGAAGCCCTCAGCCTCATTAGGCACGAAGACGGGCAAATCCCTCTCTCTCACTCGGCGGTCTTCCTGCTGTTGTGGTGGGGCAGTTGGAACTAGTCCTAGCTCAGCTCGTTTCAGCTCAATCTCCTTGTTCGCTTCAACCTCCTGCAGCTTCGTCCTAGCTTCTATTTCGCGCTCCTTCAGCTGTGCCTCTCGTTCTTCTCGTTGCTGCTGTGCCTCTCGTTCTTCTCGTTGCTGCTGTGCCTCTCGTTCTTCTCGCTGTGCCTCTCTTCTCTTCTGTGCTGCTGTGCTTCTCTTTCTTCTCGCGCGCAGCTGTGCTTCTCTTTCTGCTTCCTCGCGCCTCAGCTGTGCTTCTCTTCTCTTCTCGCGCAGCTGTGCTTCTCTTTCTTCTCTGCGCAGCTGTGCTTCTCTTTCTTCTCGCGCAGCTGTGCTTCTCGCTCTTCTCTGCGCTGCTGCTGCTGTGCTTCTATCTGCATCTTCATTATTTCTAGCTTGATACTGCGCCTGCTGCCACTGGATCCCCGGCTGCTGCCACCGGTACTCAAGTTCTCTCCTCCACTGGCAGGTGTCTGTGGCCGCTCCTCTCCTAAGGCTTCATCACGTGCCTTGAGCTGTGCCATGATCTCAAGTCTTCTCTCTCCCACTTTGGAAGCTCTCAACTTGATCCCAAAGTGGTCGGCGATCGTCTGCAGCTGTGCCTTGGTGCACTCCTCCAGTACTTGCTCGTCTCTCGTGTCTATAAACCTGGCTACTTTATCACCCTCCATCTTGTGACAATGAGTGAAAACCTAGGCCTGATATTTAATACCACAATTACCACCTTGATCTTGCTCTTTATCCTGGCAAGGTCGCCAATGTCGGGGTTTCACGGTGTTCTCGTTAGAGAAGGGTTAAAGCAACAGTAGACTGGATCTCCTTTCCAGGTGGTTGCTCCAACAATAACCCTTACTCACCGTCGTTCGGCGGGTCTTCCCTCAATCCTCTAGGCTCCACTGCTGGCCTCGGAGAGTATCCCAGTCGATCTCACAACCGGCCTTTAGATTATAAGATGAGTGGGAGCACAGATCGTTCCCTCAATCTGTGGCCCTCCCGACACCGAACTCTTACACAGCCTTCAAGGTCGCCAACTGGTTTTTTTAGATGTCCAGTAACACTGCAGTGGTCAGGTGTAATTGTGGCAAGAGCAAATCCAGTAATATAGTATCAGGCAGGTCACTCTACTTTATATCATTACACGGTCACAAGATAAATGGAGGGGATGATATCAAACACCAAAGAGTTTTGGTATTTTACTTAAAAGACAACGAGAAATATATATGCATCAATGTATCAGAATTAATATATGACAATTGCTCCATTCATAGCATAATATTCTAGAGCGCACCATATGGCAACATCGGCACGTGTCACCTGTCAGAATGCCAGCTGACCGGGCCCTCGCGATCGTGGGAACAGACTAGTACTTGTTTTCTAATTGTCACGATCCCCGTTTATTTAACTTTTTCCAAAACACTATTCAACGTTCACATGGCTTACTTATGATTTCACTGGCCTCACGATCAACATCTATATTCACAATACTCTCACAGTGACTTTTCACTGTACCAAAAGATTACTCTATTCTTAATAATATTTACTGTGAATGCACTCACTTGATCACTGAACTTTTCTTTATATTTATACTTCCTCTCAAGAGATATCACTGGCAATCACTTCACGTATATGATATTATTCAGCACACAATCATGTCATATATAAATCAGTAATCAAACTTCAGGCATATATATATCAGAGATCAGGCATTTATATCGATAGAGAGATCAACACACAGGCATTTATATCGATAGATTATAGAGATCAACACACGGGCATTTATATCAATAGATTATAGAGATCAATCCACAGGCATTTATATCAATAGATTATAGAGATCAATACACCAATATCTGGTTTACTACCAATATATATATAATAATAATAATCACAGATCAATAATAATAGTCACAGTAAATTCTCTGATGAATCTTGGTGCTTGCACACACCCACACATAGATATATATGTAAATTGATACTGTGAGCGCTCTGGGTAGCCTCACCACATACTGTGCTCTCTGTGACTTAAACTCAAGTGAGACTTGCTCACGACATACAAAATATCCTGACAAGAATATATATAGCTAACTAAAGGGGAAATGGGAGGGAACTGTAAACACCTACTTCACCTATCCTAGGATGACAGTTGGGTTGTAGCTCCTGGTCCAGGCTCTCGCCTCGTTCATCCAGAAACACAAGCCCCACGCCTTAGGATGTCGCGTCTCGCCGCTTCTGTACACAGCAGGTCCGTGCTTCTTTCCCTACAGTACGTCGCTGGGTTGAAGTCGGTCTCCTGGCCGTCAACTTTCCTCCCAACTACGGCAGCCAGCCTACGTCTCGGCGGTCGTCGTACGTTTCCCAATTAGTCCTTGTCACTGTACTCCCAGAGTAACTGCCTCTCACCACTACGAAGTCACTGAAGTTATCAGCCGTCCCGGACGACACACGCACAGCACCCGACTTCAGAGCACTTGAAGCTCACAACACTGTCAATTCCCTCGTCGTCTAGATATATCGCTAGGTATTTGGGAAGACTTCTCGACGTGCTTGCATCCAACTGTTGACTCGTAGGGTTCCACGAAGGTGGGGTTACTGTCAAACTTGACAGGATCGTCGATCACACGTTCAACCTGGTTGACAAGGCTGTCAACCTGGTTCACTCACGGTGGGTGGCCCGGCCACTAAGCTGCCTCTTATACTGGTGAACTGCCAACGACGACACACGTCGATGCCCGGCCCACTTCTTGCAACGCACCTGTCCCTGAGCACTTGTTGCTCAATATTCTGTCAATTCCTTATCTGAGCCACTTCTGGGTTGCAGGAAGACCTCACAGAGTGCGTGCCAACAACTGGAGACGCTTAAATCCACCGGAGTTCGGTAAATCCGTCACTCTGACAGGATGACCGATCGCGCGTCCTACCTCTCGGACGTGTCGTGAAAGACTGATGTCGCCTGGCGCCAACACGGCGGACCCCCTATGCCTATGTGACGTCACTTTTCCCAAAGTTGGTTTTCATTGGCTCCCAGTGCCATGTCGCTGACGGTGACCAATCTGGCGCCACTGACGTCACACAGTTTTGGCGGGAGAACAGACTTGCCAGCGCCATATTGGCTCCCTAAAGGGCCTATCCCACAGGCCAAAATACTACATTTTCGCAAATTTCTCGGCTCTTCGAGAATACTGTTCTCTCCCACATATGTTCAATTGTTGCCTGCAATGTAGAGAACGCTCGGGAATAGTGGACATGACTCTTACAGCAGGCGTGGGAGAATTAGAAGGGGGGGAACACCGTCACAATATATATATATATATATATATATATATATCATATATTATATATA
>WNGS01098626.1:4835-18763 GCA_020271785.1 Procambarus virginalis
TCTTGAGATGCACTTGCGTCACCGCTAGCGTTTGAGATGCACTTACGTCACCGCTAGCGTCTTGAGATGCACTTCCGTCACCGCTAGCGTCTTGAGATGCACTTGCGTCACCGCTAGCGCTTGAGATGCACTTACGTCACCGCTAGCGTCTTGAGATGCACTTACGTCACCGCTAGCGTCTTGAGATGCACTTGCGTCACCGCTAGCGCCTTGAGATGCACTTACGTCACCGCTAGCGTCTTGAGATGCACTTGCGTCACCGCTAGCGTCTTGAGATGCACTTACGTCACCGCTTGAGCTTCATGACGTTGGTCTCGTGTTTCAGGGAGGAGAGGTGCCCGCTTTTCTAATTTCACATGAAAACAGCCAATTTCTTTTTTTTCTTTTCTTTTTATTAATACATGAAGTACATCTGCATTAGTGCAGCTACCCTAGACTATATGAAGTGGAGTACAGTGTGTCAAAAAAGCTAACTAGTTGATGCTATAAAATCCTCATCACACAGGATAGTTAGTCATACAGAGGCATGTGATGGGCCGTTACACTGGCAGACTCCGGGTGCATTTTGAGGATATCATCAACACAAGAGTGAATAGGCAGCAGTGGTAATCAAGTCCCCATCTCGCAGGATGGTTAGTCATACAGAGCCATATGTTTAGTAGCCTGCACTGGCAAATTTTGGTACATTGTGAGGATATCTTCAAGAATACGAGAGTGAATAAAGTAATTGCAAAGCTCCAGGTACCTCATGCCAACTGGTCTGAAAGGTCTAATAACTGGGCATTCAGTGATGTAGTGCGGGAGATCATGCCGTAGTTCCTGCTCACAGAGTTTGCAACTGGAGTGCTCAGGATTGGGAGATCCGTCACCTGCAGCACCTGCCACAGGTAACGGTAACCCAACCTGATCCTTGCAACCACTGTGTCGCACAGTCTAGTGGACGTTTGTCCTGTCCATAGATGTAGGTTTCAGATCTGAACAAATCATAGTTTTTTATACTAGTACTTTCAGGTCGTTGGAGTCAGTAAGTCTTCCTATCAGATCTGAATGTTGGACCAATACAGTTTTGACAGCAGAGATGGGAATACCTAGATCAAATTCAACTTCATCCTTGTTACACGCTAATTTGGCTGTAATGTTGTCTCATTATGATGGGTTATATTTATGTGTGAAGGTATCCATACAAAGGTGATTCAAGACCTTTACTCTGTGCAGCAATTAGGTCATTTATAATTGGGAGTATGAGGTTCTTGCTGTCGATCTTCCCGCCATTTTTCGTGTCAATAATCGCGCAATAAACTCTACGGATGTTGTGTTCCACATTTCAGTATCACGTGAATGGCGTCCTTATGAATTGACGTTTGGCAAAACTCCTTCTCTTTCGCTTTTTCTTTTCCCCGTTTCTTTATTTTTCCATTTTCTTTACAGTTTCTTCGTCTTAATCCACTAAACCAGTCCTAAGTACTCACCTAGTTTGCTCAGGTAGTTGTGCTTACGGGGGTTGACCTTCAGCTCTTTGGTCCCGCCTCTCAACTGGTAATTATTCCGTCTCTGTTTTCTCCCTTTCATTTACCATCTTCCGCTATTTATCTTCCTCTTTTCTCATCCCCAACTTTCTCTCTACCTTACTCTGTTCCGTCACTCTCACACATTTTCTCCCTCATGCTACACTTTGTCCCCCCCCCCTCCTTTTTCCCTTCTCAGCCTTTCTCTTCATTCCCTGTTCCCTCACGCTCTTTCCCTCTGTCCGTTCCGCATTTTCTCTCTTCCCTCCCTTCTTTCTTCATTTCTTTACCCCCTTGCTTCTCTCGCGTCCATCCAACTTCCCTGCGCCCAACGCAGCCAACCCTCCTGGTGATTGATGCCTTCCAGAAGGGAGTGGCCCGCCTGATGATTTTGGCGGGAAAGAACCACGCTGGCGGGAAATTATTCATTTTGGCGGGAAATGATCCGTTTTATCGGGAAATGAACTATATTGGCGGGAGAGAACAGTTTTCACTAGAAATAATTCATTTTGAATAGAAACAGATCATTTTTTAATGTAAAACATATTTTGTTTCTTTTGGGAAAATTAGTGAGCAAACATTTTACACTTTTGTTATAAAAATAAGCAGTTATTAAGGACTGATTCTTACTCTGAAAGAATGTGAAGGTGAATATTACTAATGAACAGGTAGACCATATATGAACAAGTGAACCATGTTCATGAAACAGGTGATCCATACTGGAGAATATGTCAACCATACAAAATAACATGAAAACCATAAAAATTAACAGTTTAAACTAAGAACAGGGTGAACCATACCGATGAACAGCTTAAACAATGGAGCCATACTGATGAACAGGTGAACTCATACTGATAACAGGTAATCGTATTGATGAATCTACAAGACTCCCATAGAAAACGCTGTACGTGACCTTGGACTATCAAAATAAAACCCTTAAAAGTGTCATTAGACGAGAACTCTGAGATCAATTTGAAGCACAATAATGCAGATAGGAACCGGCAAACCCAGTGTGTATCACAATGAAATGTGTCAAACAAAACATTTGTATAAGACAACGATATCAGTAGACTGAAACTTTGTCACACCTCGAATATTACAGGGCATGACGGCTGAGTGGATAGTGCTCGGTATTCGTAGTTCTAGGGGTCCCGGGATCGATACCCGGCGGAGACGGAAACAAAGGGGCAGAGTTTCTTTCATTCTGAGGCGTCTGTTCACCTAGCAGAAATAGGTACCTGGAGTTAGACAGCTGTACGGGCTGCTTCCTGAGTGTGTGTGGGTGGGACAAAAAAATTTGATTGATTGATAGATGAGAAGCGGGCCCAAAGAGCCAGAGCTTAACCCCAGCAAGCACAACTAGGTGAGTACTTGGTTACCTTACCTTGAGGTGCTTCCGGGGCTTAGCGTCCCCGCGGCCCGGTCGTCGACCAGGCCTCCTGGTTGCTGGACTGATAAACCAGGCTGTTGGACGCGGCTTACGTATCTCTGGCCGTTCAACTTGTATAGGAATCTATATAAAGTGTAAAGTGTGTGGACAAAGACAGAGACACACACACTTAACCACTACATCTAGACTGAGAAAATTGAGCCATTTAGAGATAAATCTAAACTCACGCTGTATGAAATGGCAAACAATGTTATTAAAAATTATAATACTTGAATCCTTAAACTGTATCCATGTTTCTCTTCTATTAGATAAATGGGAAAATATGGGACTAATTAATAAGCTGTGTAGTGTGAATACAAATTATATTCAGCTGCGCTTCTATGATCCTGTAATACCCATATCTAAAATATTTGATGTATTAACAAAAAACTACCTCAATGTACAATAATTTATTGCAAAATCATTGATACTGAAATAAAAAATGTTTGCAAGTATCTTCTGACAATATAATGTGTGCAGGTTATAGTAACTGTTAGTGTAAAAATCTCCTCTGAGGTCTAATTAAGACCGTGTGCCCTCGGTAAACTTTTTTTGCGCAACCGCTTACAAGATAAGTATAGGGTGCACAATAAACTAGCCGCCTCAGGCGGTAACAATCAATAACAATTTACTCAACAAAACCAGCAGGCGAGGGGAAAATAAATAACTAGACATGTTGTATTCACTTGAAGGTAATATTGTCAGGCAAATTCTACCACCACCAGCACAAATATTTTCCCCTACCCTCACCACGAGCACCAGAGCGCTTCCCCAAACCTGCACCCTTCCCTTGCCACGTGGGTAACAACATTCCCTCACTACTAACAAAACTCCTCCTCACCCCTACCCCGCACCTACTCTCTCTTCCCTCTAACCCTTTCAGCAACCATACCTCCCCACCACCACATATTATAACCCCACCTACAGTCTCCCCCCCCCCCCACCTCCACCCAGTTCCAGAATTTACACATATATCACCTTGAGCCGCTCAAGATTCGACCACCAGGGGGCTAGGCTAGGCTAGGCTAGGCTAGGCTAGGCTACCTTTGCTCACTTGAGATTCATCAGATAAGTGGTGACTATGAATACTGAGTGAGAAACGGATTAACGTCCAGAGAACTTGTAATACATATGTATATATGTTTTAGTGGGGAGGAACGATGTATTGATGTGTAAGTCGATGTGAAGGTGCCTTACGTTAGTGTTCAGTTATTATTGACGTAGTGGAAAGGAGATTAAGAGTGTTTGAGTATGTGCGTGCGTGAAATGCATGTGCGTGCATTGATGGGTAATGATGAATAAACATACGTCAGCATACGGATATATGCTGATGTATGAGCGAATATACTGCTGTATGAGTGTGAATGCTGCTGTATAACAATGAATATTACTGAATGAGTATGTATTATGATAGATGAGCATACATATATACTGATGAATGAGCATTTATACCAATGAATAAGCACGTAGACTAATGCATGCCAATGTATACTGATTTATGCGTATGCAAACTCATGTATCAGCAAGTACACGGATGTATGAGTATGCATACTGATGCATAAACATGTACACTTATGTATGATCATGCAAATTTATGTAAGAGCATGTATATTGATTCATGAGCAAGTATACTGATGAATGAGGAGTTGAACTGATGTATGAGCATGTATACCGACGTGTGAGCACGTATATACAAATGTATGAACATGTGCACTAATGTATAAGCATGTTTACTGATGCTTTAAAATGCATATAGATGAATGAACATGGGAAATGATGACTATGTATACTGATGCATGATTATGTACACTAATGTATGAACATGTATACTGTTATATGAACATGTATACTAATGCATGAGGAACTAATGCCTATCAATGTATATTGAGTCTAATACCTATCAATGTATATTGAGTCATGCTCATGCATACTTATGCATGGACATGTTAATTCTTATAAGCATGTATACTGATGTATAAGCATGCACAACGATGTATATGTATATTTATGTATGAGAATGTACACTAATTCATTATCTATACTGACGTAAGAGCTTGTATATATATTGATGTATGAGCATGTGTATTGATATATTTGTATACTGATGTGTATGCATGTATACTTATGAGCTTGTATATTCATAAACGAACACGAATGCTGATTTAGGAACATGTATACTAATGCAGGCGATGAGTCACAATAACGTGGCTAAAGTATGTTGACCAGACCACACACTAGAAGGTGAAGGGACGACGACGTTTCGGTCCGTCCGGACCATTTTTACAATCGACTTGAGAATGGTCCAGGACGGACCGAAACGTCGTCGTCCCTTCACCTTCTAGTGTGTGGTCTGGTCAACATGTATACTAATGTCTACCAATATGACTGGTAAGAGTGAAGACCCGATTCATATTATACAATATCTGCTGCACGTCTTTGAATAATACAGTAACCCCTCAACACATTTGCCTTATTCGTAGGAGCTACAATATGGCCCTAAATCTGTCGTCTTAAAAATAACGTCGCTTTTTGGCCGTTTATCCGTATGCCGAAATTTGAAAATGAAGAAAAATGAAATAAATTTGGGATTTATTTTTTTTTAACAACAGTAAGTTAAGGGTCCTCTGATAGGTTAGGTGGGCAGGAAATTCTCATAATGTTTCAAAACGTTATGAAAAACGTGAATTGAAAGTTTCCTCTTCTAAGCTTGCCGAGTAAGCCGGACGACTCAAACAGAAAACGGAACAGTACGTCACTTTTTGTGAGTCGATTTCATTTCAAATTACGTCCAAATTTGGCTATAGCGCCGCGCATACCAGCCAAAAGTGACGTTATTTTTAAGAGGACGGGTATTTGATAACAAAGATATTTTGTTCAGTTACCGGCCAAATACAAGAGACACCAGCAACACATCCTCCCTCCTGTCATGCCGAAGCGTAACTGACGCTAGCGGCGTCTCTTGCTTTGGCGCCAACTGGTCTAAAGGGTTATCACCCTATTTTAAAATTGAATTTTATCCCTCCAGTGTTCATCTTATTGTTAATATTAATTATAAAACAATTCCAGTTGTCTGACACATCAATGCGCCACTAAACAAGTGATGTTTTGTCGTTTACCTGTTCAAATTCAAAGGATAGAAACAGTTGATTCTGGACAAGGTGTCATGGCCGCTCTTTCAAAGCACCTTGGAAAGAACTGGCAGACTCAACACTTATTAGACTGATATACTTATGTTTATGGGTATACATCGCATATGTATATGTATTCATACATCATACATATGCGATGATGTATGAATGGTCGTTGGTGTATTTTTAATTTAAATATATTAAAATGTATATTAGATTGTAAGTATATTAACGTCCGGGTGTGCGTGTTAGTGTGATGATGTGAATGTGTATATTGAAGTTTACGTATATATAGATATGTGTATACATTTAAACTAAAAAAAAACAGCTTTCGGTAATATATAATACAGAATAATTTACACGATGAATACAACAAAATTCATCATCTGCCATCAACATCTACCACCATCTGCCATCAACAACATCTACCACCACCTGCCATCAACAACATCTACCACCACCTGCCATCAACAACATCTACCACCACCTGCCATCAACAACATCTACCACCACCAACCAGTGCCATTCAAAACCACAAGTCAGCACAACCATACATCTACCCCCCGCCCCCCTCCCCCTCACATATACACAAGCTACCCCTCAAACGATAATCTCGAAGAAAACGGATCTTCACGCGCAGAAAACGAGAGCTCTGATCTTAATTTTGATATGCAAACCCAGACGGAAAAAATGTACACAAGGGAAGCTGCTCTTGGCGAAGAAAAGTGGGAGAGATTTCTAAGGGTGATACTTTAACAAAAATTGCAATAGAAGAGGAGGTAACTGGTCAAGGTGAAGCTGTTGTTGTCCGGTGAAGCTGCTGCCCGGTGAAGCTGCTGCCCGGTGAAGCTGCTGCCCGGTGAAGCTGTATTCTGGGCCAAGAAAAGCTGCCAGCGCTGTAGCCAAGTGAAACTTATTCAGTGGTATTATGGCCAAGGTATTTCAGTCTTGGGAAACTGAACGTTACAACACGAGAGAATAAAGGTCAAATTGCAATACCAAAAATGCGTTGAAGCCTAGCAGTTAAAGATAGGCTTCTGTTGCAGTTTGAAGATTTTTGTAGAAATTATGAACAACTTTTAGAAATATAAATAAAAAATTATTCATGTGAAAAAATTCGGAAAGTGACAATAGAACACCTGAATAAATAAATATAATTTCTAAAGAAAACTAGATCTGTAAAACTCATAAAGCAGGAAACTAACGTACAAAAAAACTGATTCTTATGATCATATGCAGTAAGGACGAATATACAAAATCACAAATTAAGAGAAATACGTTGCTTGGAAAAGTGGTCCTAAGGCCACGAGTTGATAAGGGCGTCGATCAAACACGTGCTAACAAGTGTTCACAAAACTGACGGTTATCACATTAATCCCGCCCTTCTTGAGGTTATCTTGAGATGATTTGGATAAACCGAGAAAAGGTTTTTGTGTTTATGTCGGTGATAAAGCCTAACCTAACCATCTTAATCCTAATACACGCTATCTGAGGACTAATCAAGTTCAAGTATGTTTATTGAGACAAGAAAGAAATACATCTCAAAGGGATAGAGTAACTTAGGCTATTTCTACCTCCCCTGAGGATTAATATATTACATGTATATGTTATACTAGGAATATTTATGTTTGAATTTCAGCTCTATATTTTTCCCGGACTCTGTATAATGAATAGTACCAAATTATACTATTTAATTGTCCACTACGTCAATATATGTACGATGATTTACATAGTTACAAAAAGTACTTATCTGAACTGGAGGATGGATCGTCTGTTGATTAAGGATACAATACTTATGTAAAGACACAGACAGTTATATCTATAAAGAGAGAGAAATAGACACAGATAGTTGATAAGAATTAAATTGAGTTTATTCCTGATATACAACTAATAAGTTCATCAAATAAATGAGTTCCTAGGATCAGGCTTCAGATGAAGCCATTTCAGATGAAATGATGTAGGACAAAAGCCGTTAACTTACAGCACTGAATTTAAGAGAGAACCAGCCATCCTCCTGTTTAGATAGTAGTTTGTGCAAGTATGTGCAGCATAGTACAAAGATTGACGTACTAAGCAATGTAAAAAAAAATGAGGTTAAAAACAAACTTAAATATCCCTATGTATTATATTAGGCTTCAGATATCGTGTATTAGGCCTAGGAAGGTTAGGTTAGGTTAGTTTAATTTGTCTTTGCAACATAAATATGATTTTTTTTCGGTTTGTCTAAATTCAATAACACCGATATCTACTTTCTAATTGCGTTGTACGTCGGTATATGTACTAAGTCCCACCAAAACAGAAGGATGGGCTGGAGAGAGAGAGATAAAGTTTCTCAGTTACTCAGCTGAATAGGAGCTGAGGTAGGATAACAGCTCTTGCTTGCAGTTTCAGTAGCTTCATCATTTGACAGCCCTTATGAACCCTAGTCTTAGATTAAAAACAAAAGAGAGAGTGAGACAGGCAGACAGACATAGACGGGTAAGTGAGGAACTTTTACTGTGATTTCTGTCTTGATTACTTAATATTGGACTTAAGTCAATCAGTGGAGGTTGTTTACATGCAAATGCATGGACTCAAGCGCCATGATTTCACCAGGGAATTGGACTAGGCGACAATCTCAGGTTGGCTATTATCTCCAAGTTGCTATTGGCTCTGCTGGTTTGATATTATCCAGGAGCTGCTATTGGCTCTGCTGATTGGCTATTATCCAATTAGCATCGGAAAATTTATTAAAACTTGTTTGGTGTGAGAGTAGTTAACAAACGGAATGCATTAGGCAGTGATGTGGTGGAGGCAGACTCCATGCACAGCTTCAAATGTAGATATGATAGAGCCCAGTGGGCTCAGGAATCTTTACACCAGTTGACTGACGGTTGAGAGGCGGGACCATAGAACCAGAGCTCAATCCCCACAAGCACAACTAGGTGAGTACACACACATACACGTGTGCTTCGCTGCTGAGTGGACTGCGCTCCGGAGTCGTAGTCCTAAGGGCCTGGATTCGATTCCCTGACGAGGTGAAAACAAATGAGCAGTTTCATTCACCCTAATGCCTTGTTCACCTACCAGTAAATAGGTACTTGAGAGTTAGAAAACTGCTACGGGCTGCTTCCTTGGGGTATACTCACCTAGTTGTGCTTGCGGGGGTTGAGCTCTGGCTCTTTGGTCCCGCCTCTCAACCGTCTATCAACTGATGTACAGCTTCCTGAGCCTACTAGGCTATATCATATCTACATTTGAAACTGTGTATGGAGTTTCCTTCCACCACATCACTGCCTAATGTATTCCATCTGTTAACTTCTCTGACACTGAAAATGTACTTTCTAATGTCCCTGTGGCTCATTTGGGTACTCAGTTTCCACCTGTGTCTAACATGTGTGGTGTGTGTGTGTTAGAAAGAAATATATGTAGTAGACATAATAGAGGAAAAATAGATTTGTTGGAAAGGCGGGGTCCAAGAGCTAATAGTTCGATTTGGCAGACACAAATAAAAAGTACACATACCATACCAATATACAAGAAATCAACAGAATTTGACCACAAACTACAGAACAAACTAGTGTCACTGACAAGTACTCCACAAAGATGAATAATTATTAATTGATAACATAATAACACTTAAGTGATCAAGATATAATAATTGTGGTCAAGCTCTCTCCCCATTAACCTTCCTCCCCACTGACCTGTTCCCGTCATATTTCCTCCCTATGATGTTTCCTCGTCACATTTCCCCCCACCCCACCCCTCCCATCTCTCCCCACCACCACACCCTCCCCATCCCCACCCCTCACACCTTCCCCATCACTCACCACCAACACACCCTCCCCATCACTCTTCACCATGCACCCCATCCCTCCCCCACCACGACACCCTCCCCATTACCACATCCCCACACCCTCCCCACCACCACCACACCCTTTCCATTACCCCACCCCCACATCCTCCCCATCTCTCCCCACCCTCCCCATCTCTCCCCACCCTCCCATCCGGCTCCCCGCCTAAGCCCAGAATTGCCACAATTTGGCGTTCATCACGTCGCGCTTCCCGCCAGAGCGAGATAATCCTGCCGGGTCCAGCTCTCTCGCGTCAAAATCTTTTTCCTCCCCGAAGGTCTTTTCAGCTCAGGAGAACGGAAATAGCCGATGGTTCTTGAGAAGGTTCAACTATTCCCATAATGCCGAGCCGCGGAACCCCAGCCAAAATTCACGAGACGAAATTCGGGGGGAAAAAAATGGTATTAAAATTTCCTGACGGAGTTTTGGGCGCGCGGGCTGGTGGTGGTGGTGGTGTGTGTGTGTGTGCTCACCTAGATACCGCCTGCAGGGTCCTACTAGACTCCTAGCCTCGTCTTCTAAATTTTTTTTTTATTAATGTGATGACTTTCTTTCACGAGCTCTTATCTTATTTACATTTGTGATTCTAGAAAAGGAGTATCATCACCTCTGGCTGGACGAAGGGCCTTTGTAATTTTGTATCTAGTTTCTATCGTTTCTACGCCTAATTTATTCTGCTTATTGGTAGCTTTAACATTGAAACTGCTGTTTCTAGCGTCAATGTGACTCATTTGTGTCTCTTAGTTTCCATCTGTGATCCCTCGTTCTGCTATCTTTTCCTCACAGTTAAAACTCATCAGCTCAGCAACCAGCCTCGCTCCATTTCGTATCACTTCTAGTTTTCCATATCTTTTTTCAGATGAGGCTTCAATGCCGGGAATGTATATTTAAAAGTATGTTTGCATGAGAAGGGTATGGTGTGGTACTTACCTAGTTGTGCTAGGTGGGGGTTGAGCTCTGGCTCTTTGGTCCCGCCTCTCAACCGTCAATCAACAGGTGTACAGATTCCTGAGCCTACTGGGCTCTATCATAACTACACTTGAAACTGTGTATGGAGTCAGCCTCCACCACATCACTTCCTAATGCATTCCATTTGTCTACTACTCTGACACTGAAAAATTCTTTCTAATGTCTCTATGGCTCATTTGGGCACTCAATTTCCACCTGTGTCCCCTATTGCGTGTGCCCTTGTGTTAAATAGTCTCTCTTCATCTACCCTATCAATTCCTCGGAGAATCTTGTATGTGGTGATCATGTCCCCCCGTAACTCTTCTGTCTCCCAGTGACGTGAGGTTTAATTCCTTTAGTCTCTCCTCGTAGTTCATACCATATACCTCAGTTTGGATAATAGTCTGGTCGTAAACCTTTGAACCTTATTTAGTTTAGTCTTATGCTTGACTAGATATGCACTCCATGCTGGAGCTGCATACTCCAGGATTGGTCTGACATATGTGGTATACAAAGTTCTGAAAGATTCCTTACACCAGTTTCTAAAGGCCGTTCTTATGTTAGCCACCTGGCATATGCCGCTGATGTTATCCTCTTGATATGGGCTTCAGGGGACAGATCTGCGTGATATCAACCCCCGTGTGTATGAGTGTGTGTGTGTGTGTGTGTGTGTGTGTGTGTGTGTGTGTGTGTGTGTGTGTACTCACCTAATTGTGCTTGCGGGGGTTGAGCTTTGGCTCTTGGTCCCGCCTCTCAACTGTCAATCAACTGTGTGTGTGTGTGTGTGTGTGTGTGTGTGTGTGTGTGTGTGTGTGTGTGTGTGTGTGGTGTGTGTGTGTGTGTGTGTGTGTGTGTGTGTGTGTAAGGTTGAAACTCAGCTGTAGGTCTGGTACCTGAAGTAAGAAATTACCAACAAAACTGGCCACGTCAACAAGTTCGATATCTAAACGATAACATTGGCATATTTTGGTCAAAATAATGAAATAGGCGAACGAGGGTCGAATGACCTTCGAGTGACATTCAGCAAACTTTCATCGCTGTTTTTAGTCAACCTTTTGACCTCTGTAACAATTAATGCTGACCTTTTGCGACCCACAACAGTTGCCAGCCCTGACGAAGTACCTTCTCTCATATTTTACCAAAGTTGGATTTTTTTCAATGTTTCAGTCAAGCAACAGGTGATGCTATCTACCACCTACCGCAACCAAGCTGGTGTTACTGGTAGGTGTGGTAGATAACAGTCGTCCACCACCAACACTACAATGTAGTTATCTACTACTTCAAGAATTTGTAATCTTACTTTAAGACATTCACATGAAAGTCGAACAACTGACTATAAATATTCAAATAACGGACTCTGCTCACCATGAGAGTGAGAACACTCTACCCACCATGAGAGTGAGAACAGTCTACCCACCATGAGAGTGAGAACAATCTACCCACCATGAGAGTGAGAACACTCTGCTCACCATGAGAGTGAGAACACTCTACCCACCATGAGAGTGAGAACACTCTGCTCACCATGAGAGTGAGAACAATCTACCCACCATGAGAGTGAGAACACACTACCCACCATGAGAGTGAGAACACTCTGCTCACCATGATAGTGAGAACACTCTGCTCACCATGAGAGTGAGAACACTCTACCCACCATGAGAGTGAGAACAATCTACCCACCATGAGAGTGAGAACAAGACCGGAACGTGAAGATGTCAACCATGACAACACTGCCCAAAGGGCCACACCCACTACACCTGACTAATCTGCGTCTGTATAGGGTATTAACCTTTGCCTGAAACCTTATACTCCTCACCTAATTGTTTGTACCTGACCTCCCAGTGTTCGGGTACCACTATATATTTTGTATAAATCCGATACTGATGAAGCTGCTCCAAGCTTGTACTAAAGAGGCGCCCTTCTTGAGCCCGGATGGGCACATGTATAAGCAAGTAGATGGGGTCGCTATGGGTTCTCCCCTAGGCGTCCTGTTTGCGAACTTCTACATGGGTACTATCGAGAAAAAAGTCTTAGTCGACTTGAACTTGAAACCGGCCATATACTGCAGGTATGTTGACGACATTTTTACACAGGTACCTGATGTGAAATATCTGCAGCAGCTAAAGGAGCATTTGAGCGGAATTCTGTGTTGAGTTTCACTTACGAGATGGAGAAGGATGGGAAGCTGCCCTTTCTAGATGTAACAGTCATGGAAAGGAGCGAAGGTTTCCACACTGCAGTCTACACTAAGGAACAAACATAGGAATGTGCCTAAATGCCAACAGTGACTGCCCAGACAGGTACAAGAGGAGTGTTGTTAACGCTTATGTCGACTGTGCTCTCAGCCACAGCTCAGGATGGAAGCAAGTCGATGAAGAACTCTGTAGGGTAAGGCAGGTCCTAGTCAACAACGGCTTCTCCAATGGTTTCGTTAAAGACATCATAAGAACGAAGGTGAAACGCCATGCAACCTCTGAAGAGACAACTAACACAACACCTGTACCCCCTATTACACTATTTTACAGGAACTTCTTTTCCCAGCTCATAAAACGGAGGAAAGGGTCCTGAAAGATATTGTTAATAAAAACGTTATCCCTACAGACAAAAATCAGAAGATACAATTGACGATATACTATAAAAAAAACGGCCAACCTACTCATAAGAAACTCTCCAGACACAAAGCAGAACGCTTTAAAATAGACTAACGTCGTCTATGCCTTCAAATGCCTACTTGGGGACTGTAAGCCTCAAAGAATTCAGTATATAGGCAGACAACAACATCTCTTTCCAGGCGTTTAACGATGCATAAGAACAGGGCTCCATTAAGGAACATATAATCTCTTCCCACACCAGACCATCACCAGAGAAATCTTAGCAAACAACACAGAAATCATCGATAGATACAGCGACAGCAGGCGGCTTGACATCTGCGAGGCACTACACATCAAGAAGTCAACACCAGCAATCAACAGTCAATTAATGCACAACTATATTCTACCCACTTCAAGACTCCGCTCCAATATAGAAGCATCAAGAATATGGGCCAATAGGCCTTCTGCAGTTACTTCCATTCTTACTTCAATTTACC
>WNGS01098667.1:0-12135 GCA_020271785.1 Procambarus virginalis
CCTTGCTCGAAATGCCACAGTAAATACGAGCTAAATAAAGTCCATCTTTGGCTAACTGCCAACAAACTCACCCTTAACATTGACAAAACTTTCTATATTCTGTTTGGCAATAAATCCTCTAATCAAATAAATCTCAAATTAACAATACCCAAATTTGTAACAAATTAGATGGCAAGTTCCTTGGCGTTCTCATTGACCACAAGCTGAATTTCCAGGGACACAGTCTAAATATATAAAAAAAGTTTCAAAAACTGTTGGCATTCTCTCTAAGATCAGATATTATGTACCCCGACCTGCCCTGGTGACTCTCTATTACTCCCTCATCTATCCATATCTCAACTATGGTATTTATGCTTGGGGTTCTACTACCCAAAATCATTTACGTCCTCTAATTACTCAACACAAAGCTGCTATTAGGACAATATCCAACTCTGGCCCCAGACATCACTCGGTACCCCTACTCAAATCTCTGAATATGTTAGATATTAAGTCACTGCACATTCTCTCATGTGTATCATACATATATAAAACGCTGAACTGTAATGCCAATCCTGAACTCAAAAGCTTCATTGAAGGTTGTAACAGAACCCATGAGCACCACACCAGAAATAAATACAGTTTGATATTCCAAGAGTACGGCTTAATCAAACTAGAAATGCTCTACAAATCAAGGGACCCAGAATGTGGAATGACCTCCCAACCATGTTAAAGACTGTACCTCTCTCAACCAGTTTAAGATTAAAACTAAACACTACCTAATAAATTCCCTGTTACCTACCTTACCCCTCTATTGTCATCTCATGTCTGTTATTTTTTTAATCAATGCTGTTTGTCAACCTTTTGTATTTGTGCTGCTTTTTCAGTCATGTTCCCCCTTTTTTTTATCTTTATTTGTATTTGTTCTCAACACATTTTATTCTTATGCTCAATTAGTATTAAGTTCTAGATATTAATGTTCTTCTTGCCCGAAACGCATTGCGTAATAGTGGCTTTAGGCATTGTATGTACTAGCTCTATCTATAATTCGATCCATTAATGTAACATCACTTGTATGCATATACCTTACCTGAATAAACATATTTATATTTATTTATTTTATTTATTTAATTATTTTTTATTTATTTATTTATATACAAGAAGGTACATTTGGTTTGTGAGAATACATAGCATAGTATTTACAATCTTGTAAAGCCACTAGTACGAGCAGCGTTTCAGGCAGATCCTTATTCAAACAGATAATTTTAAGTAGGTCAATTCTAACAGAATTAATAAAATGAAAACAGATACATTGCAAGAAAAAAATGAGATGAGAGAGATTAGTAAGTATATTAAAGCACATTGGTATATTAAAGCTCTGATTGATTACATTGACAGCTTGATTGGTAATTTAAACAAGATTAATAGACACCATACAGCAGATTGATAGCACATATAAGAAGACAGCAATGATCACAATGGTAAAGATGTTCGGATTGGGTACATAAGGACTGGGAGATTGGGTAGCAACAGATACAGTGCAATTTTAAAGCAAAAGGTAAAAAACTATGAAGACAGGATTAGGTAATTTTTAGTATTGTTTTTGAATGACGCAAAAGTTGGACAGCTTTTGAATTCAATAGGGAGTGAGTTCCATAGACTGGGTCCCTTTATTTGCATAAAGTGTTTACATAGATTAAGTTCGACTCTGGGGATATCAAAAAGATATTTATTTCTGGTGTGGTGATAATGGGTCCTATTACATCTGTCCAGGGAGAGTTTAAGAGCAGGATTTGCATTTAAAAAATAAAATAAAAAAAATAAAAATGTTTATTTAGGTAAGGTACATACATACAAGTGATTGTAGAGAAAGTGATGGAGTTATAGATAAGGCTAGTACATACAGTGCCTAAAGCCACTATTACGCAAAGCGTTTCGGGCATGAAAAACTTAAATGACTAAGGCTTAATACTAATTGAGCATAAGGATTAAATTGAGTTGAGAACAAAAAAAAACAGTTAAGAAGGGGGGGAACATGGCTGAAAAAGCAGCACAAATACAATTCGGTCGACAAAACAGCGTCACTTAAAACAAAAACAGACATTGGTTGACAATAGAGGGGTAAGGCAGGTTACAGGGAATTTATTAGGTATAGCTTCGTTTTTCTCTTAAACTGGTTGAGAGAGGTACAGTCTTTAACATAGTTGGGAAGGTCATTCCACATTCTGGGTCCCTTGATTTGTAAAGCATTTCTAGTTTGATTAAGTCGTACTCTAGGAATATCAAAACTGTATTTATTTCTGGTGTGGTGCCTATGGGTTCTGTTACAACCTTCTGTGAAGCTTTTGAGGTCAGGATTGGCATTACAGTTCAGCGTTTTATATATGTATGATACACATGAGAGAATGTGCAGTGACTTAATATCTCACATATTCAGAGATTTGAGTAGGGGTACTGAATGATGTCTGGGGCCAGAGTTGGATATTGTCCTAATAGCAGCTTTGTGTTGAGTGATTAGAGGACGTAAATGATTTTGGGTAGTAGAACCCCAAGCACAAATACCATAGTTGAGATAACGATAGATGAGGGAGTAATAGAGAGTCACGAGGGCAGGGCGGGGTACATAATATCTGATCTTAGAAAGAATGCCAACAGTTTTTGAAACTTTTTTGATATATTCAGGAATGTGTCCCCGGAAATTCAGCTTTTGGTCAATGAGAATGCCAAGGAATTTGCCATCTAATTTGTTACAAATTTGGGTATTGTTTATTTTGAGATTTCTTTGATTAGAGGATTTGTTGCCAAACAGAATATAAAAAGTTTTGTCAATGTTAAGGGTGAGCTTGTTGGCAGTTAGCCAAAGATGGACTTTCTCTAGCTCAGTATTCACTGTGGCATTTAGAGCAAGGGGGTCAGGACTGGAGTAAATGAAGGTTGAGTCGTCAGCAAATAGAATTGGTTTGAGGTGTTGGGAGGCATTTGGAAGGCCATTAATGTAGATGAGAAATAGGAGAGGGCCAAGTATGCTGCCCTGAGGAACACCAATGTTGATGGGTAGGGTGGGAGAAATTGAATTATTCACAGAAACATACTGGAGCCTGTCGGTAAGGTAGGATTTGAGGTATTGCAGGGAGTGTCCTCTGACTCCATAATGATGTAATTTAAGAAGAAGGTTTTGGTGGTTGACAGTGTCAAAAGCCTTACGCAGGTCCACAAATAACCCAACAGGGAACTCATTTTTATCAAGAGCTGCATGAATCAAGTTAATCATACTAATAAGTGCATCATTAGTGCTTTTTTTGGGTCTGAAGCCATATTGGCAAGAGCTAAGTATATTGTGTTTGACTAGATAAGAGTAAAGCTGCTTGTAGATTAGTTTCTCAAATATTTTTGACAAGTTAGGCAGGATTGATATAGGTCTGTAGTTGTTAACATCTGTGAGATCACCACATTTGTGTACCGGGGTTACTCTCGCTTTTTTTTAGAATATCTGGCAAGGTTTGGAGTTCAAGTGACTTGTTGAAGAGCAATGCAGCAGGGGCTAAAGTTCTGGAGGCTTTTTTGTAAATTAAAGTTGGTATTTCCTCAAGGGCACTTGACTTGATTTTAAGGAAAAGGATTATCTCATTGACGTCAGTGGAATTAATATTCCACTGGGAACAGTGGATTAAGTAGATTAATCCACTTATTAAGTGGATAAGTGAACAGTGGATTAACAGTGGAGTCATTAAAAACAGGGTTTTGTAAATGTAGTTGACACAAGAGAATTTATGGAGTGAGAATATGTTTAGCATGTTTAGGGAGTTAAACAGGGGGGCTGAGTGTTGTCTGAAAGCAGAATTTGTTATTATTCTGATAGCAGATTTTTGCTGGGGATGATGGACTTGAGGTGGTTTGCAGTGGTTGAACCACATGCACAGATACCATAATTAAGATTGGGATAGATTAGTACATAATATAGAGAGATGAGAGCAGAGTTAAATTCATAATATCTGATTTTGGAGAGTATACCAACTGTTTTAGAGACTTTCTTAGTTGTTGTATGTGGGTGCTGAAGTTGAGTCTGTAACGTACACTTATGTTACGTTGTTGGGTTGATTAGATACACAGTGTTTAGTGAGTTTCATATTTATTTAGTAGTCCTTAATACAGCAGTGTCGTAGACGTTGAGACGAAGCCTGGAGCAGAGCAGAGAGTTGAGTGAGGCCGGAGTCGTGGAGCTCTATGTGGGAGAGCGTGGCGGCTCGATTGAGAATTGTGAGTGTCTGAACTCGGGGAGCGAGAGCGTGGCGGCTCGATGCGGTCGTAGTCTGCTGTCTGCTCTGTGTCGAAGCTGTAGTGTCTTGGGTCGACTAGAACTGCCCAAGCCGAGTGCTACATCTTGACTGGAGATTGTACTGCCTTGCTGTTGATTGATTGATTGATTGATGAAGATTAAGCCACCCAAGAGGTGGCACGGGCATGAATAGCCCGTAAGTGGTGGTCCTTTTAAGCCATTGCCAGTATCAAAAGATGATACTGGAGATCTGTGGAGGTGCGGCTGCACCTGCTTGATGGGAGATGTCTCCGTGTGAATATGTTAAGATGAAGATTAAGCCATCCAAAAGGTGGCACGGGCATGAATAGCCCGTAAGTGGTGGCCCTTTTGAGCCATCACCTGTATCAATAGATGATACTGGAGATCTGTGGAGGTGCGACTGCACCCTGCGTGACGGGAGATGATTCCCATGAATGAGTCCAAGATGAAGATTAAGCCATCCAAAAGGTGGCACGGGCATGAATAGCCCGTAAGTGGTGGTCCTTTTGAGCCATTACCAGTATCAAGAGTTGATACTGGAGATCTGTGGAGGTGCAACTGCACCCTGCTTGACGGGAGATGTCTCCCGTGTGTGCTCTGCCTGTCCCGTGTGATGTTTGTTCGTGATGAGGAAGATTGATTGATTGATGAAGATTAAGTCACCCAAAAGGTGGCACGGGCATGAATAGCCCGTAAGTGGTGGCCCTTTTGAGCCATCACCAGTATCAATAGATGATACTGGAGATCTGTGGAGGTGCAACTGCACCCTACGTGACGGGAGATGTCTCCCATGAATGTGTCCAAGATGAACATTATGCCATCCAAAAGGTGGCACGGGCATGAATAGCTCGTAAGTGGTGTTGCTGTTGTCACATAGCTGGGTTATATGGTGATTACACCTCAGCTCCCTCCAACAAGGTGAGGAGAGTATTACCTGTAATTTGGGGAAAGGATTGTAGCTTCTGTAATTAGTTATACTATGAAGATAATGAGATAATGGAGCGAGTATAAGATTAACTCGCTACAGGACTCCCCCTGCCAGGGAATGGAAGAAAACAATATAACAAAAAAAATACGTGGTCGCTGTGGAGCATGTAGTCGGGGAAAATAATATTTTAGATTTAGTGTTAACTAACAGGGAAACACAAATTAATGACATCGAAATAGGGAGTGAGCTAGGGAACAGTGATCACAAAGAAATCAGATTTGGCATAGAATGGAATAGACCTGTAGGAGAAAATTCTGTTAAAGTGCCAGATTTTCGAAAAGCTGATTTTAATAGCCTAAGAAATTTTTTGGGTCAAATTGATTGGAAAGTCTTGGGTATGGGGTGGGGCCGGTCTTGGAGCGAGACATGAACCCAGCGATGGGTGATGTAAATGGGGATTTCGATGTAGATTCAATTTATAACGTATTTAAGAATATTCTAAACAAAGCACAGGAACGTAGTATACCACACAAATTGAATAGATCGATTACTAATGACCCAAAGTGGATAACAAAGAATTTGAAGAATCTTATAGGTAAAAAGAGAGCTTGGTACAAGAGGATTAAAAATGGGGAGGTCACTTTAGAACAGGAATTCGTACAACTAGTTAGAAATGTTAAAAAAGAGATAAGGAAAGCAAAAAGAAACTATGAAGTTCGTATAGCAGGGCAAGCAAAGACAAATCCTAAAGGGTTTTTTCAGTTATATCGAACTAAGACTAGGGAAAGGATAGGTCCATTAAAAACTGAGACAGGTCAAATAACAGATAGTGATGAAGAGATGAGTAGTATTTTTAATAAATATTTTGTATCTGTATTTACTAAAGAGGAACTTAACAATATGCCTTCAGCCCAACAAGTCTATGTGGGTGGGGACGAGGACAGGTTGACGAGTTTAGCAGTTACCAGGGAGGATGTTATTAAACAAATAGTAAAACTCAAACCAAACAAATCCCCAGGGCCGGATGAAGTGTTTGCCAGAGTGCTGAAAGAATGCAAAGAGGAGCTTTGTGACCCACTGTCAATCATATTAATAAATCAATAGAGTCAGGCACAGTGCCAGAGTTTTGGAAAGTTGCTAATGTGATACCAGTTTTTAAGAAAGGAGATAGATCACTTGCGTCTAACTATCGACCAATTAGCCTAACGTCTATTGTGGGAAAGTTACTCGAATCTATAATAGCAAATAAAATTCGTCTTCATCTTGAAAAACATAAATTAATAATTGAGTCGCAACATGGTTTTATAAATGGCCGTTCATGTTTAACAAATTTGTTATCTTTTTATTCTAGCATAGTTGAGGCAGTTGATAGTGGTAAGGATTGTGATGTTGTGTACCTTGACTTTAGCAAAGCTTTCGATACAGTGCCACATGAAAGACTGATTAAAAAGATAGAGGCTCATGGTATTGGGGGTGCTATATTAAGCTGGATTAGGGCATGGCTATACCAAAGGAAACAGAGAGTTAGTATAAATGGAGTCAAGTCAGAGTGGGAAAATGTTGTAAGTGGAGTGCCTCAAGGCTCTGTCTTGGGACCTCTGTTGTTTATAATATATATAAATGATTTAGATTCAGGTTTGAGTAGCAACATTTGCAAATTTGCCGATGATACGAAAATCGGTAGGGAAATTAATTCGGAGGAGGACTCACTATCACTTCAAGTTGATCTAGATAGGGTTTTGAAATGGTCAAAGGACTGGCAGATGCAGTTTAATGCTGATAAATGTAAAGTTCTGAAGCTAGGTAATGATGATAGAGTTACAAGATACGAGCTAGATGGTGTTGAGATTGCGAAGTCGGATTGCGAAAGGGATCTGGGAGTTATAATTAGTAAGAATTTAAAACAAAAGGATCAATGCATAAATGTTCGTAATAAGGCAAATAGGACACTCGGATTTATTAATCGCAGCGTAAGTAACAAGACACCTGGTGTGATTCTCAAGCTATATCTTGCTCTGGTTAGGCCCCATTTAGATTATGCAGTTCAGTTTTGGTCGCCATATTATAGAATGGATATAAATTCACTTGAACGTGTCCAGCGTAGGATGACTAAGTTAATTCCCCAAATTAGAAATCTTTCATATGAAGAAAGATTAACAAAGCTTAATTTGCATTCACTGGAAAGGCGAAGAGTTAGGGGTGACATGATAGAGGTTTACAAGTGGATGAATGGACATAACAAAGGGGATATTAATAGGGTATTAAAAGTATCAACACAGGACAGAACGCGAAACAATGGGTATAAATTGGATAAGTTTAGATTTAGGAAAGACTTGGGTAAATACTGGTTCAGTAACAGGGTTGTTGATTTGTGGAACCAATTGCCGCATAACATTGTGGAGGTGGGGTCCCTCGATTGTTTCAAGCATGGGTTGGACATGTATATGAGTGGGATTGGGTGGTTATAAATAGGAGCTGCCTCGTATGGGCCAATAGGCCTTCTGCAGTTGCCTTTGTTCTTATGTTCTTATGTTCTTATGTAGTCCGGTACCAAAAGATGCAGGCAGTGTGTGGACAAGCTCGGTGTTGCAGGAGAGAAGAATGTGCATGATTGTTGCGTCCTTGGGTCACTGGTGGAGCATTTAGATCCGGGGCGGATGGGCTCGGGCACCAGGACAATAGGAGGTAATGTAGGCACGTAGTTAGGACAACGAGGGAATCACTGCTAGAGCTGAATTGTCCTGGAGGCGACGAAGAGTCGGAAACGCAAGCTGTAGGTCCGCAACTCTTGATACTGGTAATGGCTCAAAAGGGCCACCACTTACGGGCTATTCATGCCCGTGCCACCTTTTGGATGGCTTAATCTTCATCTTGGACTCATTCATGGGAATCATCTCCCGTCACGCAGGGTGCAGTCGCACCTCCACAGATCTCCAGTATCATCTATTGATACAGGTGATGGCTCAAAAGGGCCACCACTTACGGGCTATTCATGCCCGTGCCACCTTTTGGATGGCTTAATCTTCATCTTAACATATTCACACGGGAGACATCTCCCGTCAAGCAGGGTGCAGCCGCACCTCCACAGATCTCCAGTATCATCTTTTGATACTGGCAATGGCTTAAAAGGACCACCACTTACGGGCTATTCATGCCCGTGCCACCTCTTGGGTGGCTTAATCTTCATCAATCAATCAATCAATCAACAGCAAGGCAGTACAATCTCCAGTCAAGATGTAGCACTCGGCTTGGGCAGTTCTAGTCGACCCAAGACACTACAGCTTCGACACAGAGCAGACAGCAGACTACGACCGCATCGAGCCGCCACGCTCTCGCTCCCCGAGTTCAGACACTCACAATTCTCAATCGAGCCGCCACGCTCTCCCACATAGAGCTCCACGACTCCGGCCTCACTCAACTCTCTGCTCTGCTCCAGGCTTCGTCTCAACGTCTACGACACTGCTGTATTAAGGACTACTAAATAAATATGAAACTCACTAAACACTGTGTATCTAATCAACCCAACAACGTAACATAAGTGTACGTTACAGACTCAACTTCAGCACCCACATACAACAACTAAGAAAGTCTCTAAAACAGTTGGTATACTCTCCAAAATCAGATATTTGAATTTAACTCTGCTCTCATCTCTCTATATTATGTACTAATCTATCCCAATCTTAATTATGGTATCTGTGCATGTGGTTCAACCACTGCAAACCACCTCAAGTCCATCATCCCCAGCAAAAATCTGCTATCAGAATAATAACAAATTCTGCTTTCAGACAACACTCAGCCCCCCTGTTTAACTCCCTAAACATGCTAAACATATTCTCACTCCATAAATTCTCTTGTGTCAACTACATTTACAAAACCCTGTTTTTAATGACTCCACTGTTAATCCACTGTTCACTTATCCACTTAATAAGTGGATTAATCTACTTAATCCACTGTTCCCAGTGGAATATTAATTCCACTGACGTCAATGAGATAATCCTTTTCCTTAAAATCAAGTCAAGTGCCCTTGAGGAAATACCAACTTTAATTTACAAAAAAAGCCTCCAGAACTTTAGCCCCTGCTGCATTGCTCTTCAACAAGTCACTTGAACTCCAAACCTTGCCAGATATTCTAAAAAAAAGCGAGAGTAACCCCGGTACACAAATGTGGTGATCTCACAGATGTTAACAACTACAGACCTATATCAATCCTGCCTAACTTGTCAAAAATATTTGAGAAACTAATCTACAAGCAGCTTTACTCTTATCTAGTCAAACACAATATACTTAGCTCTTGCCAATATGGCTTCAGACCCAAAAAAAGCACTAATGATGCACTTATTAGTATGATTAACTTGATTCATGCAGCTCTTGATAAAAATGAGTTCCCTGTTGGGTTATTTGTGGACCTGCGTAAGGCTTTTGACACTGTCAACCACCAAAACCTTCTTCTTAAATTACATCATTATGGAGTCAGAGGACACTCCCTGCAATACCTCAAATCCTACCTTACCGACAGGCTCCAGTAAGTTTCTGTGAATAATTCAATTTCTCCCACCCTACCCATCAACATTGGTGTTCCTCAGGGCAGCATACTTGGCCCTCTCCTATTTCTCATCTACATTAATGGCCTTCCAAATGCCTCCCAACACCTCAAACCAATTCTATTTGCTGACGACTCAACCTTCATTTACTCCAGTCCTGACCCCCTTGCTCTAAATGCCACAGTGAATACTGAGCTAGAGAAAGTCCATCTTTGGCTAACTGCCAACAAGCTCACCCTTAACATTGACAAAACTTTTTATATTCTGTTTGGCAACAAATCCTCTAATCAAAGAAATCTCAAAATAAACAATACCCAAATTTGTAACAAATTAGATGGCAAATTCCTTGGCATTCTCATTGACCAAAAGCTGAATTTCCGGGGACACATTCCTGAATATATCAAAAAAAGTTTCAAAAACTGTTGGCATTCTTTCTAAGATCAGATATTATGTACCCCGCCCTGCCCTCGTGACTCTCTATTACTCCCTCATCTATCGTTATCTCAACTATGGTATTTGTGCTTGGGGTTCTACTACCCAAAATCATTTACGTCCTCTAATCACTCAACACAAAGCTGCTATTAGGACAATATCCAACTCTGGCCCCAGACATCATTCAGTACCCCTACTCAAATCTCTGAATATGTGAGATATTAAGTCACTGCACATTCTCTCATGTGTATCATACATATATAAAACGCTGAACTGTAATGCCAATCCTGACCTCAAAAGCTTCACAGAAGGTTGTAACAGAACCCATAGGCACCACACCAGAAATAAATACAGTTTTGATATTCCTAGAGTACGACTTAATCAAACTAGAAATGCTTTACAAATCAAGGGACCCAGAATGTGGAATGACCTTCCCAACTATGTTAAAGACTGTACCTCTCTCAACCAGTTTAAGAGAAAAACGAAGCTATACCTAATAAATTCCCTGTAACCTGCCTTACCCCTCTATTGTCAACCAATGTCTGTTTTTGTTTTAAGTGACGCTGTTTTGTCGACCGAATTGTATTTGTGCTGCTTTTTCAGCCATGTTCCCCCCCTTCTTAACTGTTTTTTTTTTGTTCTCAACTCAATTTAATCCTTATGCTCAATTAGTATTAAGCCTTAGTCATTTAAGTTTTTCATGCCCGAAACGCTTTGCGTAATAGTGGCTTTAGGCACTGTATGTACTAGCCTTATCTATAACTCCATCACTTTCTCTATAATCACTTGTATGTATGTACCTTACCTAAATAAACATTTTTATTTTTTTTATTTTTATTTTTTAAATGCAAATCCTACTCTTAAACTCTCCCTGGACAGATGTAATAGGACCCATTATCACCACACCAGAAATAAATATCTTTTTGATATCCCCAGAGTCGAACTTAATCTATGTAAACACTTTATGCAAATAAAGGGACCCAGTCTATGGAACTCACTCCCTATTGAATTCAAAAGCTGTCCAACTTTTGCGTCATTCAAAAACAATACTAAAATTACCTAATCCTGTCTTCATAGTTTTTTACCTTTTGCTTTAAAATTGCACTGTATCTGTTGCTACCCAATCTCCCAGTCCTTATGTACCCAATCCGAACATCTTTACCATTGTGATCATTGCTGTCTTCTTATATGTGCTATCAATCTGCTGTATGGTGTCTATTAATCTTGTTTAAATTACCAATCAAGCTGTCAATGTAATCAATCAGAGCTTTAATATACCAATGTGCTTTAATATACTTACTAATCTCTCTCATCTCATTTTTTCTTGCAATGTATCTGTTTTCATTTTATTAATTCTGTTAGAATTGATCTACTTAAAATTATCTGTTTGAATAAGGATCTGCCTGAAACGCTGCTCGTACTAGTGGCTTTACAAGATTGTAAATACTATGCTATGTATTCTCACAAACCAAATGTACCTTCTTGTATATAAATAAATAAATAAAAAATAATTAAATAAATAAAATAAATAAATATAATATGTTTATTCAGGTAAGGTATATGCATACAAGTGATGTTACATTAATGGATCGAATTATAGATAGAGCTAGTACATACAATGCCTAAAGCCACTATTACGCAATGCGTTTCGGGCAAGAAGAACATTAATATCTAGAACTTAATACTAATTGAGCATAAAGAATAAAATGTGTTGAGAACAAATACAAATAAAGATAAAAAAAAGGGGGAACATGACTGAAAAAGCAGCACAAATACAAAAGGTTGACAAACAGCATTGATTAAAAAATAACAGACATGAGATGACAATAGAGGGTAAGGTAGGTAACAGGAATTTATTAGGTAGTGTTTAGTTTTAATCTTAAACTGGTTGAGAGAGGTACAGTCTTTAACATGGTTGGGGAGGTCATTCCACATTCTGGGTCCCTTGATTTGTAGAGCAT
>WNGS01098670.1:0-18141 GCA_020271785.1 Procambarus virginalis
CAAGGAATTGCAAATGGTCTCGTAAATAATTGGCGGAAGCTGCCAAACTTAGTTCATTACCCGCTGTAACGAGAGAGTCATTAGATTCTTGGAAAGATCTAAGAATGAATTTTATACTTACGCAGGTAACAGTGGTGATGTCACTTGCACAGGTATTACCAGAGAAGAACTAATAACGGCGATTAAAGTTGGGAAATCTACCGCCCCTGGGGAGGATGGAGTAACTTATGAAATACTTAATGAACTTGCCATTATGACGAAAAGCCCACTTTTAGATCTCTTTAATATTAGTTATAAAGAGGGCAGTATTCCCAGTAAATGGAAAAAGCTATGGTCATCCCTATCCCTAAAGCCAATGGAGAGTACAGACCTGTGTCTTTAACCTCGTGTTTTTGTAAAATGATGGAGAGGATCATTTTAAATAGACTTTTATATATAATAGGTGATCAGCTGTCTAGTAATTTGTTCGGGTTCCTCAAAAAAAGTACCTCTGATTGTATTATTAAATGTCTAGCTAATGAAAATGATTATTATAGAATTTTTATTGATTTACAAGGAGCTTTTGATAAAGCCAACAAAGAGGTTATTTTATATGATTAGCTGGTCTTGGTGTTAAGGGAGATTATTGCGCTGGATAGGGGATTATCTTTATGAAAGGAAGGCTCAGGTGTGGTATCAAGGTTGTATGTCAGGTGTGAGGTCTTTTGAACTCGGCACACCTCAGGGAGGCGTGTTGAGTCCCACCCTGTTTAATGTACTAATGAATAAGATAGCATCTGAGAGATACTCAAATGGGGTAACTCCAATCATATATGCCGATGATATTTTGTTTCAGGGCAAAGATATTTCAAAGGTTCAAACAGTGTTGGACAATTTCGGATACCTGTGTCATCATATGGGACTGGTGGTTAATGAAAACAAAACTAAGTTTGAATGTAGAAGTCGGAGGCCCATTATATTGAAAATAAATGGTAAAAATATAGAGAGAGTTAATATATATAAATATTTAGGCATATATGTTGGATATACCCATGAGAGTTTGGAAGCTGAGATGAACAGACTGTTGGGTCAATGTCGGAAGAGATTACAACCTCTGAAGGCCTTGGCATGCTGTGGAAAGGGAGTGGGAGTCCCTGTGCTACGAATGATATACTTGAGTACTGTAAGATCTCTTATTGATTATGCTGCACCTGTCATTTCTTGTTTTGGTAAAGGTAGGATGGGCAAGTTGGAGAAGGTACAAAATGAAGCCATGAGAATTATCTTAGGATGCCCAAGAAATGCTATGATTGAGATAATGAGGATGGAGCTTAATCTGCAGAGTATTGGGGATAGAATTTCAGAGATAAATGTAGCCTCTGCCATTAGATTAATGAGAGGTGGGGGAGCTAATGAATTAATCCTCTCGGTACAAAAGGTGGGAAGTAGTGAACAGTGTATGATGAAGAAGAGAGTATATATGAATAACTTATGTTCTAATGTTATAAAGTATGATGTTATTACAGAGTGTATTGCTGTGCCCAAGAGAAAAGTCACACCACCATGGGAGGATTGTAATGTAGATGTAGTAATTACTCCCTTGCAAAAGAAAAAAAGTATGTATGAAATAGGAGAGCTGAGGGCGACATATGATTGTATAATTAAAAAACTGCCTACAGAAAACACTCTACATGTATATTGTGATGGGTCAGTAGCTAGGGATGGGAAGGCAGGATGTGGAGTCTTGATCAGGGAGTACACTGACATCGGCACTGTAGATACTGTTATTGGACGCCGCTTAACTGACAATGTCTCTTCAACGCAGGCTGAACTCCAAGGTGTATTAGCAGGATTACAGGAAGTAGTTAAATGTGGTAAAAATGCTTGCTTCTTTATTGACAGCAGAGGAGCGTTAGAGTCTTTAAATAGCAGACGCCCAGTATATCAGAATATTGTGATAGAGTGTAGAGAGAATGTTAAGAAATTAGAAAAAACTGGGTATAAAGTAAGATTCATGTGGATCCCTTCACATGTGGGAATCCTGTTGAATGAGGTAGTTGATGACATAGCGAAAAGAGCCACTGAAAAACCTCTTGTTGATGTTATATGTCAGTTAACCTTGAAACAAATAAAAACAAGAATCAAGATGATCCAAGAGGGTGAAGAAATGATAAAGAGAATGGCAATGGTGGACAGTAGTAACACACTTAAGCATTATTCAATAATAAATACAAATTCGTCCTTCACCTATGGTAAAGGAAAGTCTACTTGGAAGGATTCAATTTACATGAGATTAAGATTAGGATACAAATATATCTGGCAATACGGTGTTGATGTCAGTGAAGAAGATAAGGAGTGTAAATTATGTAGTATGCCGCACGCCCACACCTTAGAACATTATGTATTAGAGTGTCAACTTATTGAAAACTATAGAAATAAGGAATTAAATAGCGTACCACATCAAATTGTTTGGATGTGTGATAATGGTATGATAGACAGTATACTTAGGAGCTACAAAAAGTTTGCCCCAAGAGTGTGACAATTATATACTGTACTGCTATATTAACCTGCAATGTTAAATGGGATTCTTGTAATGTTATTTGTGTATTTGACTCACTGAATTTGTGCGCCCCTTGAGGGACTTGAAGTAGAGGGGGGTAGAAATAGCCTAAGCTACTCTATCCCTTTGAGATGTATTTCTTGCTTATCTCAATAAACATACTTGAACTTGAACTATAGCACCATCTATGTCAGAAGATATTCAAAATGTTCTTAATATCATTCAAATTGTCAATACGAGAACAGAATACAAAAGTTGAGTAATGTCAAAGGAATCACGTTGACTGACAGCCCCATTGTAAATATTTGTGGCTTCCTGACCATAAAGTTACCGCCGCGGTCAAGAGTAAGAGACCGGATGTACCCAGTATACAAGCCACACTAGCTATTTGTTCATATAAGCTGACAACTTACCCAGATAAACAAAACTTCCTAATAATATATATTCAATTAATACAAATGAAATGTTTAAATCGTGAGTATATATGTATCACGTGGACAATTTTTAATGTAACTTTTTCCCCAGGTATTCGGGCTCCTTATTATGCTTCGTCTTGAGGCAAAGCCCAATACCTTACGCCACACTGATGCTCTGTCCACAGATCATTCTCTCTCTCAAATCATATACACTGATGGTTTCCTACACCGCCCCACGGGTGCAGCTGCAGGTGCAGTTGCCTCTACCTATCAGACAGAACTATTTGCCTTGCTTCTTACACTAAAATGTGTACAAGTCTCTAAACTTGATGCATTAATTGTAAGTGATTTTCTATCATCCTTTAATCACGCTTAACTCTCTCAGAGTTAGTTTAGTTCATTTATTATGCACCCCATACCCATCTTGTGGGCGGTAGTGGAAAGGGTTACAGAGGCACATAATGGGCTCAGGGACTGAACCCCACAATTCATTTAGCTAAGCAAGTTACAATCTTGATGAGCTAGTTACAAAATTCAATGTAAGTCGTCACATCAACAATGGGTTCGAGATCGACCTCAGGTACAGGTTCTAAATTAAGCAACTGACATATACGTGGAGAGCTAGTGTCATGTTATTTGTGTATTTGACTCACTGAATTTGTGCGCCCCTTGAGGGACTTGAAGTAGAGGGGGTAGAAATAGCCTAAGCTACTCTATCCCTTTGAGATGTATTTCTTGCTTATCTCAATAAACATACTTGAACTTGAACTTGTGTCAAAATTTATATGTTTGTCCTGCACACCGCCTCCCATCCAGCGGGCAGCAGTGGATAGGTTACAATCACTTAGTTACTACCTACAGTTAGCAAACTGGGGACATTTGGCTAAAATTTCTGGTAGCAGATCATTTTGAATGAAATATTTACACATCGCTGGAACATTGGTTATAGAATTGTCTCTAAATTCACGTATCTTTTCGCACTCTATCACATAGTGACGGAGGGTGTGCAAATAATTTTGTTGACAGTTTACCTTTGGTCAGGTTTACATTAAGGTTGCTGCAAATGTTGAATTTTCGGAGGACAAGACGGCTGCAGAAATCCTTAAAATTTGTGGAGGAGTAACGACCAACTGCCGTATGCCAGTTAGTGTTAAAGGAGATGGCAATTGTTTATTCAATGCCATCTCACTTATGTGTGGGGACGAGATGAGATCAGGAGAAATTAGAGCAAGAACAACTATTGCGACTGTAGACCAATGGGACTGGTATATAGCACAGCATGATAACAAGGATTTAAACCTAGTATCTCCCGATTTCAAGGACGTATGTCTCCATTCTGCCTTGCCTGGAAAAGATTCATCAATTATGACAATGTATGTAGCAAGTTCTGTTGTAAACAGAGAAATAATATCGAGTTATTAATATCCAGTTAAGCCTTTATTCTTAATTTATATTACAATGCTGGTAAAATACGCTTCTTCATGATGAGTATAGAGTACAAATGAACTTATTGTGTACCCTATACTTACAGGATGAGTATAGGGTACACAACGAACGACCTCTCACATGTTGTACTCACCTAGTTGTGTTTGCGAGGGTTGAGCTCTGGCTCTGGTCCCGTCTCTCAACTGTCAATCAACTGGTGTACAGATTCCTGAGCCTATTGGGCTCTATCATATTTACATTTGAAACTGTGTATGGAGTCAGCCTCCACCACAACACTACTTAATGCATTCCATTTGTTAACTACCCTGACACTGAAAAAAATCTTTCTAACGTCTCTGTGGCTCATCTGGGTACTAAGTTTCCACCTGTGTCCCCTTGTTCGTGTTCCACCCGTGCTAAAGAGTTTGTCTTTGTCCACCCTGTCAATTCCCCTGAGAATTTTGTTGGTGGTTATCATGTCTCCCCTTACTCTTCTGTTTTCCAGGGTTGTGAGGTTCAGCTCCCTTAGCCTTTCCTCATAGCTCATTCCTCTCAGTTCCAGGACCAGTCTGGTGGCACCTCTGAATCTTCTCTAACTTCGTCTTGCGTTTAACTAGGTATGGACTCCAGGCTGGAGCTGCATACTCCAGGATTGGTCTTACATAAGTGGTGTACAGGGTCCTGAACGATTCTTACACAAGTTTCTAAAGGCAGTTCTTTTATTGGCCAGTCTAGCATATGCCGCTGATGATATCCTTTTGATGTGGGCCTCTGGGGACAGGTTCGGTGTGATATCGACCCCCAGGTCTTTCTCTCTATTTGACTCTTGCAGGATTTCACCTCCCGGATGTTATCTTGTGTTCAGCCTTCTGCTCCCGTCGCCTAATTTCATTACTTTACACTTTCCTGAGTTGAACTTTAGCAACCATTTTCTAGATTATTCCTCCAGTTTGTCCAGGTCGTCCTGTAGTCTCTGTCTATCTTCATCTGTTTAGATTCTTCTCATAATTTTTGCATCATCAGCAAACATTGAGAGGAATGAGTCTATACCCACTGGAAGGTCGTTTACACATACTAGAAACAGGATGGGTCAGAGTACAGAGCCCTGTGGAACCCCACTGGTGACATCTCGCCACTCTGATGCCTCCCCCCTCACCGTTACTCGCTGTTTCCTATTGCTTAGATACTCTCTTATCCACTGGAGCACCTTACCTTTTACTCCTGCCTGTTGCTCCAGTTTTTGCAACAGCCTTTTGTGAGGTACTGTGTCAAAGGCTTTATGACAGTCCAAGAAAATGCAGTCTGCTCACTCTTATCTTTCCTGCCAAATTTGTGTTGCTTGGCCATAGAATTCTATTAGGCCTGTGAGGCAAGATTTACCATCTCTGAACCCATGCTGGTGGTGTGTTACAAAGCTGTTTCCCTCCACATGCTCTACGAGCCCTTTCTTCACTATCTTCTCCGTCACCTTGCATATGGTATACAAGTTAGGGAAACTGGCCTGTAGTACAGTGCCTCTTGCCTGTCACCCTTTTGTAAATTGGGACTACATTAGCTGTCTTCCAGCTTTCCGGGAGGTCTCCCGTTTCCAGTGACATGATGGGTACGGGTTGCACAAGAAACTATCGGGCAGAGGATGAGTATGGAGAGCAAAGTAAACAAAGATTCACACGATGAGAAAGGGTTGCACAATGTTCTATGACTCACAGAATGAGTATGAGGTGCACAATAAACTACAGGTCACAGGATAAGTATGGGTTGCATAATAATTTACAGATCACAGGATGGGTATGGGGTGCACAAACAACTGGTAACAGGATGAGTATGGGTTGCACAATAAATTACAGGTCACAGGATGAGTATGGTTGCACAAACTACTGGTAACAGGATGAGTATGGGTTCACGTAATGCGACTGTTCACCTAGCAGTAAGTAGGTACTCAGGAAATAGTCAGCTTGTTGAGGGGTTGCATTCTAGGCGGGGTCAGTAATTCGACCTTAAGGATGACCTTGATAAAAGCCTATCGTGTATGAATATACTGTGGCTACCTGTTCCCCCCAAATGAATTATTATAATTATAATATTATGGTTTATAATTAAGTTCTTAAGAGTGATTATGCGTCATAATTAACATACATCTATCTTTACCTCAACATTTTATAAGTTAATTTCTGTCTGTATATGATGATGATCATATACAATTAAGGTAGCATTGCAACTTTATAGGAAATTGTTAAGTCCATAATATATCTTGATTCTTATACTTGAGATATTGTTACAATAAACGTTTGAAAACAAAGTTTATATCTGTATTTAAAATATAAAACATTTTGCGTTCATCAACGCATCTCTCTGAATTACAATTTTTTTCTGAATTGTGAAGCCTGTATTGCCCGCCTGGCAGGACACTGATGCATTGGAAGTTTTCATGTGTCCGGACACCGGCGATGGTGTGGTATTGACTATTTATTTAACCATATCCTGGTTTTCATTTAAGATATATTTTCCTTGAAATGCAGTCACATTATCGTCTACATCTTTGTTTATGCTGACATATAGACCTTTGATTGTTACTTTGCACATATGCAAATGAATTACACAATTAATTCACTTGTTTGCAGGCCTTCACACCCCTGAGATAGCCATCACGTAACTGTAAAAAGGCATATATCTTCACTTTCACTTCAGTTATATTTATGCTAAAGTAATAACATGCAGCTTATATTTCTGTCTTTATTATGACAGAAAACTTCGTTTATTACAATATTTAGATTAAATTAACATTGATCTTCGAAAGATCATAAATCCCATTGATAGGGAGAGCGTCGGCCAAGAAACCCTGTTTGAAATACGAATATCTTTCCTGTCTAATAAGATATAATCTCTGTGATGGATTCACAAAAACTATTTTATCTCTGCATTTCTGATAACATATACAAATATAAGTTTTGTGAATCTCTATTAATTAAGCAATATATCAGAGAGCGTATAGGGTTCGGTGTTCTATGAACGAAAAGAACATGGGTAGTTTAAGTAGCGAACACATACAAGCGAATAACGATAGTATCTATATAACAAAATTATTGTCATGTGGAGTTGATTTAACTTCCAGACACATTTTTTAAATAAATATTAATTTTTTTGTGGCTATTTATGAAAGATATTCTTACAAATACCCATTCTACTTGTTAATATAATTAATTAAATTTGCGACAATTTGAGCAAAGAAGTGCGACGACTGGATCACTGTGTACAGGAGGCTGATATGACAGCAAACACTCTCCAGGCGACCATATATCTTGGATAAGTCGCTCCATAATTTTGTCGCTTGGACCGTCGACTTCCTATGGCGTCACCTGCTTCATATTTACTTCGAATTTCGATATGAAATTACATTATTTCAGAGTGAAAATAGGTTTGATCGTGTTCTACGCGCAGCACCAACATTACAGTAAGTAAATATATCATATTTCTTCATTACTTACGTAATGCTAGGAGGATTTGGGTACATTTGGGTAGATTTGGGTAGATTTGGGTAATTCTACGGACCGCAGCCGTACTGCTGATTGGGGTCTCTCGGGGGATTCGTAACGATTGTAGCTGGGATTGTAATAGCTGTGTCAGTGAGCATGATAGTGGTTATAGCTGTGATTTTAAGCAAAGGGAAGGAGGGGGGCAGATTTGACAAGCCGTCGGCTTCCTGTCCCTGTCGAGGCGAGTGCTAGTGTGTTAGTGAACATCGGGGAAATTCAGATATATAATAGAATCATATATCGGTGATCATAATAGTATTAATGATTGTAATAATATCCAAAAGATCATTTTATACTATACTTTTTTTTATTATTATTTTTTTATTATTTTTTTTATTATTATTTCCTACCACAGACGTGGCCGGACATTTACAATGCTAACCAGCATATATACATTTTCTTCTGTCCTCCATGGACAGGGTTAGAGATGTGTTAAACATATATTTGAAGGGTTTATTGAACAATCAACCACTGAAGGTGAGTCGGTGCTTTTAAAATGCTAAGCTAACCTATATACGTAAATACATAGATACACAGATTTACGTATGCCCCTACATACTGTATATAAATAACAATTTGCTTTATTTTTGTTAGATTAGGCTAGGTTTATTTAAAGAGTATTTTATTGATTATATATATATACTGTACTGTATATATATATATTCGGTTTACGTTCTAATATTCTAAAGACTATGAGCTGTATTGGGTTTAGTTAAGTAAGTTTATTTATTTATTTATTTATTTATTTATATGTACGAAGGTACATTGGGGGTTAAGAGAGTACATTGTAATGATAATGATTTTTACATTCTTGTAAAGCCACTAGCACGCATAGTGTTTCGGGCAAGTTTAAAATTGATCGTGGTACAGACCCGGGCAAGTGGCCACTCATGCGTATCATCCTCGGTCTTTGCCAGTCTTGTTCTGTGGCCGAATAGACTGATAACGTCGTATTATAATTTAATGTTATCCTGGAGGCGTGTTGTATACGCCTTGACTGAGCGTGGTCGTGGGGGCTTCGTGATTACAGTGCGTGTGTGTAACCCCTGTACCTACGACTACCTTTTCGTCTTATATTCAATGTCCCTTTATCTTGTATGCCTGAAATGCTGTGTATTAGTGGCTTTAGGCAGAGTATGTACATGCTCTTCCTACACACATTCTTCCTATACACATTCAACATTATTTTTGTTTCTCATTTTGTATGTGTGTACTTTTTCCTAAGTAAACATTATTATTATTGAACTAATACACAGGAGCCGTGATGAGGGTTTGAACTTATGCGTTGGGCGTTCTGTGCTCTGGTAGTCGACTAGAGCGTGCCTGGGAACACCCGGCGCACACGTTCGAACCCTTAACACGGCCCCTTGTGGATTTGTTCAACGATATACTGTATCACGATACTATGATTTCTCTGTGTATCATTATTTTAATTTTTTTGTGTGCACATTATGAATTAAATTATTATTACATATTATTATTTTGGATAAAAATCATGCTTATGTATTTGTGTATTTTATGTAAAGATTTACACCAAGTCCTTCATAGTGTTCTGAGTGCTTTATCAAGGTCTGAGCATGTGGTTAGGACGAGATGTACATCTCAACGACTAACACGGTTGCTACCCAGGATCCAGCCCTCTTATCCGTCTTGACTCCTGACCATGTCACCTCTAGAGGTGACATGGTCAGAAGGTGGTCATGGTCAGGACCATGTCAAGACCTAAGCCTGTGAGAAGACATTACCATTATTATTATTATTATTATTATTATTATTATTATTATTATTATTATTATTATTATTATTATTATTATTATTATTATTAATAGACTTGGCTACAGGCTTTGGGTGTTTTGCATATGACTCATTTTCCAATTGCTAACATTGCCTGTATCATTAGGTTGGATTAGTTTAGATAGATTTTAAAATCTGATTGGACAAGTTCCTGAAAAAAGTAGTGGATCAGCTGCATTGTAATGGCTATATGGGCCTGCATGTTGCTACTAGCAACAGCCTTACGAATCATTCAGCCATCACCAAATAAACCTGGTCCCAGATGTTTTTTTTGGAGAGTACAGTATAACAACGCGTGAAGCCAACTACGGGTAGAGTATAAGATAACTTGCCCGGATATTACAACCCTGCCCAGAAATTGAACTCAGATGTAGTGTTACAGTATTTACTGAAACTTAATAAAATATAAAAAGTAAATAAAAAAATGCAGATATAAATTTATCCAATAAGTATACCGCACATAAATACATAGCAGCCTTTTCATGCAAACATTGATATTTGTAGAAATTAACTTGTTCCTTTCCAATAACTTTTAGCACGTCATATCACAGTTCTGAAGATCAAAGCTATTGACCATACCCAAATTCTATGGTTAATTTTAATTTTGAGATTCTGCAGTTTTCGTTCACTAATATGGGTTTTTTTCCTTTGAAAATGAGAGTTCAAGGCTAGGATGTGGGAAATATGCTAGATGTTGCTAAATTTCTTTACAGGTAGGTAATCTTTGTAGTTGTCATTCATATGACAGATTGAAATTCAAATCTCACTTAAGTGAAATCAGGCCATAGTGTGTGTGAGTAAAATTGGGGTATAAATGGTAGCATTCTTAATATGGCTTCAATCATGTTTTTTATTTTTATAGATGAGCTCAACATTACAAGAAATAGTTGGAGCCTTGGGAAAACTATTGAGGATATTTAAAACCAAATTTTATTTTAATTTTGGGTTAGCAAGATTTTCTTTCACTCAGGTATGGCTCTTCTACCATTGGAAATTAAGTTTTGAGGCTAGGGATGTGAGAAATGCGCTAGATGTGGTTAAATGTTTTGGCAGACATGTTTATTTGGTAATTGTCTATTATATTATGGGTTGAAATGAAAGTTTTGCTGAGTTAACACATGGGACGTGGGAAATGCATCCTAGAGGCATCCCCGGTTGTAAAGAATGCCTCACCGCAACGAATTGGGGTTGGTTCCATATAGTAGTTCGTTGAATCGAGATTGTACTGTAATGCTGCAATATTATTACATTAATAGAGAGATTTTCTCAATAATAATAATAATATTATTATTATTATTTTTTATTCATATAATAGTATATTGGACAAGTTAAAAGTAATTACATAATGAGTAAAGTAATTACATATTATATAAAGCCACTAGTTATTCACAGCATTTTGGATATACTGTACTGTAAATACAGTACAGAACTGTGTTGATCTGTGCATGTATTCATGTGATCATTATATACTTATGACAATGTTTATTCTTTCTTTTATTCTAGGCTACAGAGGTTTGAAAAGACTAACGAGATGCTTAGCAACTGCAATTCTCTGTCAGCTGCAAGATTTGCTCTTGCACAGAAGGAGTTCAAGAAGCACACCGCTCTCCTGATTGATATGAAGAAGGATCTCGATAATGTCTTCAAGCGTATCAGAACAATCAAAACAAAATTGTCTAACCAATATCCAGCTGCATTTACTGGTATGAAGTTGTCTAGGGAGAATTTCTAGCATTTTAATTCATTTCAGTTATTTATGGAGTGTGAGTATTATCCTATAGAGTTCATATTAAAGGATATACAGTAGCTTTTTTGTTAATTTATATATATATATATATATATATATATATATATATATATATATATATATATATATATATATATATATATATATATATATATATATATATACAAGAAGATACAGTGGGTTGTGCGAGTTCAAATTTTCATGATTAAAGGGTGCATATATAAGTTTCACTACATTTATTTTATGTTTGAGATTACCTACTGCATATCTCCTTGTAATGTAACATTTACTGCAAACTGTGTGTAATTACCTAAGTGTAGTTACAGGATGAAAGCTATGCTCGTGGTGTCCCGTCTCCCCAGCACTCTTTGTCATATAACGCTTTGAAATTACTGACGGTTTTGGCCTCCACCACCTTCTCACTTAACTTGTTCCAACCGTCTACCACTCTGTTTACAAAAGTGAATTTTCGTATTTCTCCGGCAGCTTTGTTTCGTTAGTTTAAATCTATGACCTCTTGTTCTTGAAGTTCCACGTCTCAGGAATTCTTCCCTATCAATTTTATCGATTCCTGTTACTATTTTGAACGTAGTGATCATATCGCCTCTTTTTCTTCTATCTTTAGTTTTTGCATATTTAATGCCTCTAACCTCTCCTTGTAGCTCTTGTCCTTCAGTTCTGGGAGCCACTTAGTGGCATGTCGTTGCACCTTTTCCAGTTTGTTGATGTGCTTCTTAAGATATGGGCACCATACAACCGCTGCATATTCCAGCTTTGGTCTAATAAAAGTCGTGAACAATTTCTTTGGTATTTCTCCATCCATGTATTTATAAGCAATTCTGAGGTTAGAAAGTGTAGCATAGGCTCCTCGCACAATGTTCTTAATGTGGTCCTCAGGTGACAGTTTTCTATCTAGAACCACCCCTAGATCCCTTTCTTTATCAGAGTTCTTTAAAGATTTCTCACATAATTTATAGGTTGTGTGGGGTTTATGTTCTCCAATTCCACATTCCATAACATGGCATTTATTCACATTAAATTCCATTTGCCAAGTGTTGCTCCATATACTTATTGTTAGCATTAAGACTTGCCCAAAACACTTTTCATGTTACGATGTTAATGTCTTTGCAAGAATGCATCATTTAATCACCAATGTGTGTACTTTCACAACCTTTTATAACTTCATGTATATATACAGTATATAAGTAAAAATGATTAAAAAGGGACTAACATGCATAGCATTTTAGCTCGTGGCTCACATTTTGGGTATCATCTGATGCTTGTTGTTTTATCAATGCTTTTTATTTTTACAGAAATATCATTGTTAGATTAAATAATAATGTGTTATATATAAAATACACATACAGTATAGTATATATATAAAATATACATACATACACAAGCACTTGCTCTGGATCATCAGGCTCTCCCTTGATGTCTGGACTGATACATCAGATCTTTGGAAGAGTGCCTAAGGTCATCAGGATGGGTACTATCGATCAGTGCGTATGTTAATGGCACATATAGAGGTTGAGGGCCTGTGCACAATTAACCCTGCAAAAAAAATATATATACTGTACAGTATATTTCTCGGATTTCCCAGGAATATGTTTCCAGATCATGGAGTACGTACCATGAGTACCATGAGTACCATGAGCAAGGAGTATTATCTGGATTTCACATCTTGGGAGAAAATGTGAATCAGCTGGGTTGTTAGGACTAGTAGAAAGTTTAAACTAGAATACTTAAACTATTAGAAAACTTACACAACAGTTAGTCCAGTCGGGTCTCAAGCTATTGATTTTGTGTCCTATGCCTGGAGAATGAGACTGCCTTTGTTTAGCTAGCAATAAATAGGTACCCGAGAGTCAACAGTGGTGGGTCACATACTGGGAAGGTCAGTTGTTGGCTAAGGAGACCTCGATAAACAGTGGAAACCAATAATCACCCTGCCAGCTATTATAGGTGCCAAGACATTTCATGTTACCAGTATCCACTTTTCGTTTCATACTAATAATATTTTAGTCATAATATGCAGGCAAAATACATAAGAAGAGGTATAATTGTAGGTACAGGGGTTGCACATAAAATGAAGCAAATACTATGCAAAGCAATACAGGAAAATTTATTTTATGAACTTTATAACTTGAGTATCAGCAGCAGAGTCCATTTACACCTAACAATTTATTTTAATTTCCATTGTCTGGGACAGGAGGCCCAAGTTTCTCTAGGCCTCAGACCTTCACTTAGATGCAACCCACAGCAGTTTATCTCTTGGGTACCTATTTTACTGCTAGGTCAACAGGCGCATCAAGTGTAATGAAACACGCTCAACTACTGGTCCTGAATGCAGAACTAAATCTGGAGCCCTTGACTGTGAGCTAAGGACATAGACCATTGTGGTACAGAACCCATTTATGAACAAAAATATGGAGAAATATGCTTTAAATTTGTGGGAATTGCTTCACTATTTGGGAATTAAGTAAAAGGGAATAATGTTAGTGTTAATGATTTTTAAATTGTTTATTATTACTATTGGGATTCTAGCTGCCCAGGAAGAAGTTTTCAAGGAAGAGGAGGAGGAAAGTGAATTAAGCAATAAGAATCAAGTAGCAGATACATCGGAGAGCAATAACAAGCGACCATCAGTCTCAGGTGAGAGTGGTCAAAGTGGACATTCCAGCAAATCTGAGCGTGTTGAGGAGATGGAGCAGTCGAGCGACGGAAGTCGTGCAGATAATGAGAGAAGGATGAAAAAAACCGCAAGTAGTTCTTCAGACAGTAGCAGCAGTCCAAAGTTATCAAGTTCATCATCATTTGATAATTGAACTCAGAGCAATATAATTTATTTATCAGAATACTTATATTAAACTAAATAGTTTTATAAGGCTATTTTGTACCTGATCTAGAGTAATAGTCTATTACTGTATCAGTAATGTCTGTAACCTTAAGTTGTGCATATAATAAAAATTTTCCTCGACATCTGATTTTTTTTTTTCCGTGTAGCACTATTTCTACTGCTAAGCTGTGACCATCACACTCGACTTTCTCCATCACCTCTCCTCTCTCTGGCCCACATACATATACGAGACCAATAAATGCTGGAGAACTGTATCTTTAAATTATTGGCCTTGGACTAGAACTATTAGAATATCTCTCATCTCTCCTGCCTCCTCTTCTATTCCTGAGAGGTCTGGTTTCCCGGCCTGTTCCTTCTCGATTTGCCACTCCGTAAAAAATGCAATGTTTATGCTTAACCAGAAACATATGAACCCAGGCAACCAACTTAGCCTATCGAGGCCGATGATCAGAAAGTGTCAATATTTTGCTTTTATTGTTATTAGTACTGTATGTCACATTTTTAACGGATTGGTGGATTCCATAAAAGTTGCAGCGTACAGTATTAGGTGAGAGGACGGGTTAAAAGCTCTCCTTGGTCTCCTTGGCATGTACTGGGAATGCTGCAGCTACATCACCTGATCTCTGCCCCCAGCATCCTGCAACTAACTGTAGTCCTCTCATTTCTGTTCAGACAAAATTAATTGTTATTAGTGTTTTTTTACTCTCCTTTTTGTTAAGCTGTCAACTGTGACCATTAATCAGTAATGTCAGTTTCATATAGTTAAACATTTACTAGTTGGATTTTATCCAAATTCATGATCTGGTCTACAATTTGCATCTCTCTCCATTGAGACATTTAATATATAGAGTACTTGTACATGAATCTACACTTGTTTTGACTGAATTCTCTGTCTTTTTCTGTTACATGTCAAAATTAATGCTAAAAAATAATATGGACTGAAACATCTCATTAAACTACCACAAATTCATTGCCAATTATAGCTTGACATCATAATTTAATACTGTACTGCATCAATATATAACACATATCACCCATCTCAAACAATTGTTTTGATTACAGAAGTAGCCATCTATGTTTAATTTCTTTGTACATCAATATACATATTAGATTTTAGTAATATACATAACTACTTTAAGTTAAAGTGCATGTGTGTGGAATAACCAGTGCATAGTTCCAACACTAGGTGTTATGCTTGAATTTCTTAAACATATACCGTATATGCAGACGATGAGTCACAAGAACGTGGCTGAAGTATGTTGACCAGACCACACTAGAAGGTGAAGGGACGACGACGTTTCGGTCCGTCCTGGACCATTCTCAAGTCGGTCGACGAAACGTCGTCGTCCCTTCACCTTCTAGTGTGGTCTGGTCAATATACTATATATATATATATATATGGCTGAGACACTTGCTGGATAAACAGAATATGATACTGAATTACTTCACTTCAATTATTATGAATGAATTCATTTGTTTAAATGAAGTAAATGATGTGTGAGATAAAAGAGAAAATGTGCAATTGTAGCCGAGAGGGAGAATAAGTAGGGAAGGAAAGGGACTAGTGGAATAAAGGCTCTAGTTAGATAAAACTAGATATGTATACACACTGCCAGAGGACTACATAAATGCCTGCTTGCCAACCCCCTACGTTTGAATGTGATGCAAGGGTGTGCTGTGAATTACCATAAATTTCCTAAGGGCCACCACTGCCCATGGGATGGGCATGGGGTCTACCACCACTGCCCATGGGATGGGCATGGGGTCTACCACCACCCACGGGATAGGTATGGGTTCACCACTCCCCATGGGATGGGTATGGGGGTGCTTAAATGAACTGAAATAAACTACAGAGGAAACAAATTATATTGTTGACTATTGCAGGTAATCTGAGATGTGAAAGATTATTTTAATGAAAATAGTAATTCATTTTGTTGAGGACAGGCAGCCTGTGTATATGCAGGTACTGTATATACTGACCCTTCCCAGGATGCAACTCCATAACAGTTGCCTAATTTCTGGATACCTACTGTATTTACTGCTAGGTAAACAGCTGCATTAGGTGAAAGGAAATTAAAAGTGAATAAAAGCCTTTCAAACCACTTGGCAAGACAAAGGACGAGACGGCCTTATGAAATCATTAAGTTACACTCTTGACTACTAAGCAGTTATCTATAACTGTAATAAGGCAATCACAAGTTGGATTTCATACGTATAAAATGAGTCGGTCAGAACACATACAGAAGGTGCTGTACAGTTCTAGCCTAATTACGAAACTACTGTATCATTGAAACTATCAAACTGTAACTATCCGCGTTCATGTAGTCATACTTCCTGTCCTCGTCAGGGCCATTAGTGAGATAGTGGCCCCTCGGGTAAATTAAATTGCAGACAGCTTTGAGCCTCTTATATAATTACCCCCAAATGCACCCAAACCTAATTAGAATTTTGTAAATATGGAAGAAATATAACATATTTGTTTGCTATAATATTGGTGCTAAATGTACAGCATTAAAGAAAATTATTTGTATATTTAATAAATTTTATAATGAAATCGTATGAACAATATGAGTTTCAAGGGAAGCATTTTGTGATGTCATTGTGGGTTCTTACAATTACCCAAAACCATACAAATTAACCACACAAAACTAATTGGAATTATGTAAATAAAAAATAATGTTCATATTTGGGTCCCGGTAATACAGTCGGGTTTGCTCTCCATGCACAATTGAGAATACAGGGATCGAATTCCAGGCGGGACAGAAATAATTGGGCTCATTTCCTTTCACCTAATATATCTGTTCATCTAGTAGTAAATAGGTCCCAGGAGTTAGTCAGCTTGTTGTGGGGCTGCATCCTGGGTGGGGTCAATAATTTGACCTTTGAGTCATATATATATATATATATATATAATATTATATATATATATATATATATATATATATATATATATATATATATATATATATATATATAACTGAAAACTCACACCCCAGAAGTGATTGCAACTGGTGTACAGGACACCTTAACCACTCAACCATCAAGACCGGACAAAAGATGATGGTAGCCGAGGCTAATACCCCATCATCCCGCCGGCACTCTGATGGTAATCTTGAGCATAGTATTTTATCAAATCACCTCATTCTTTGGGGCACACGCAAGGAACAGAAATGCGAAATTTTGTCCAGTTGTGATGGTCGAGTGGTTAAGGGGTCCTGTACACCAGTTGCAGAGTGCTCCTGGCAGTATGGGTTCGAGTCACTTCTGGGGTGTAAGTTTTCAGTTGCATATATGCCTGGGGACCATTCAGGCTTGTTCATATATATATATATATATATATATATATATATATATATATATTTTTTTTTTGAGATATATACAAGAGTTGTTACATTCTTGTACAGCCATAGTACGCGTAGCGTACTAGTGGTGTGTATATATATATATATATTATATATATATATATTATATATATATATATATATATATATATATATATACCCCTGGAAGAATGGCAAGCAGTTGTATGGGACTACACGTGAGTACAACCCTGGCTAACACCTACATTGACCTCAGTGTTGCACAACCAGGTGGCGCTGCCACCCACAGGGAAGCAGCAAATCCCGTAAGTATAGAGACTTGATCACCACCTACAATTTTGTCCCCATTGCTTCTGAGACACTCGGCGCCTGGGGTAAAAGTGCTACCAGTTTTTGAAGGAACTGGGTTCTAGGCTCATTGAAACAACAAGGGACCCTAGAGCTGCCAGCTTTCTCTTTTCCAGCGCCTCAGCGTGGCGATACAAGGGGAAATGCGCACTGCATCCA